>JARVZY010002305.1:72500-73990 GCA_030686995.1 Artemisia argyi | reverse complement strand
CACCCAGTCACATACCAGGTGGTATTTTGCCACCTTGCACCTCCACCTCACCACTACAGCTCGCTACCCACTCCCTTCCACCTCCTTACACCATCACATCCCCATTAAATGCCATTCCCACACTTTTTCCCTCCAAACTACCAATACTTCCCCTGTTTTCAACAATACCACACCATTTGACCTCAAACTTATCCTAAACGTGTTCCCTAAGTCTCTGCTACATTCTTAAATGCATTAATTGAGTTATATCAGGCTGCAAGCAACCTAGGAGACTTTGGCGCCAAAACAGTTTAAACGGCCAAGATCACTTTGACTGCATCAATGGCCTCAATTTGAAGTGGGAAAGTTTTAGGATGCTAGTGGGAAGCTTTTGGGTCATCTATATCAAGAAAAGAGCCAGAAGTGAAGAAATATCATAGAATACGTTTTTTGATCAAACCTTTATTGCTTATCCTTAATTATTGTCATTTAAAAGCTTTCAGAACTGTAATAAACCTTGACAAAGTTCAATTACATGCTATTTACAGTTTGTAGTTTTATAATCTTTCAATACATGTCATTTACTCAATTGTCATTTTCTTAAATTGTCATTTACTTAACCTTGTCTGTTATAGCTAATTAGAGGATTTCAAATTGTCATATAGGCTCCTGACAAAAGCCAAAAGGCTCTTAGAAACCTTAAAATCAGTTATAATCCATAAATCAAAAATCACAAAAAGAAATCTTGGAGAAAATAGTGCACAAGAAAGAACAAGGTGGAGCTGGTGATATTGGATGCTTGTGGGGTATTAGGAGCTTGTTAGGAAGCTAATAGGTGTAACTTTGTCCTGGGAATTGTTCTTGTCACCTAGTATTCAGTTTGGACACTTTGTAAGCCATTTTCTTATATTTTAGTATTTTACTTTTTAGTATCTTAATAGCTGTAATCTTTGTTGTTTCCTGCTTATTTTGTGTTGTTTGATATTAGTATAATATAAAATTAGTACCTTGTTTGTTGTTTTTATAAGTTATTAAGTTTTCTAAAAATCAGTCAAGTAGTATAAATTTGATTTGCTGTATATCTTGTTGTTATTATTGTTTATTTGTGTTTAATAGATCTATTATGATGATGATGTAAGATCTGAATATAGATTAGAGAATCAGATCATTGATTTGCTTTGAAAATCACCAAGTGAGCTATTTAAAGTAGTGTTTGGATCATACTGTGTGGATCACTTTGGTTGTTCTCAGTACTTGTTGCTTGTTTACTCAGTTCACTTATTGCCTAAATACACGAAGTCAAGCATAAAATCAGTCATTTGTTAACAAAAAGTCAAAATCACAAGTAAAACATCACCACAGTTTATCGTGGTGATATTTTAGTCCAAGTCTCATCATATCATTTCATAAGTTAATCATTTAGCTTAATTTAGTATAATTATAACATATTACAACTTAATTAGTAACTAGGAGTCATTAGAATCTCACCATAGTCAACTTAGTAAGTTTTC
>JARVZY010002305.1:0-65000 GCA_030686995.1 Artemisia argyi | reverse complement strand
ATGAATCTCTTGGGCAATTTGTATATAGTAGTCAGAATATTGAAGATGATCCTTATGATTCGGACATAGAAGTTGAGATGCCTAGAGAAGTACGTGAGATACTTGGGAGAATGTTAGGGCTAGATCCTGATACATGGAATGATGAGGTGAACAACATAAGCCCACAAAATACTCAACCATCATTTGAGGCACACGCACCGCCCGTGACTTACCCGGAAGAAGTAGAAGAAACTTTAGGAATTCCAATGGAGGTAGAACCCTTGGACCAGGCACCACTTGAGGATATAGGTTTGAACACTTGTAGTGATAACCTTACTCCTAGTTCTAGGGAATTTCCTAGTGTTGATGAACCGGAACCTCAATCTTCACACAACTTTCCATCCTTAGATATACATCTAGGAGACAAAAGACGAGCCGACCCACCCATCAACCCATGTAGTCCGGGTAGTCTTAGGATAGAGGTAATGGACTCTAAGCCTTGTAGAGAGGAAGCCAATATAGGAGTGGAAAATGGCCTTACATGCTTACAACACCCATTTATGATTGATCACAAGAAACATTATGGATTTAAACCGGGTTTATTAGGTCAAGATGGATCCCCAACTAGTAGTCTCTTGAAGTTGATAGAAAATGATCCCTTTCTAGGAGAAAATCTTAATCCACCCACTAACCCAATTGAATTAGGTAAGGTTATGATGATAGGAGCACACCCCGTTGAGCATATAATTCATCCACCACTTTTTCCTCACGTGGCATATTTCCACCCTAAGGGTGTGTATCGCTACTTTCACCCACACTTAGTCCTAAGTGTAGGGAAAACCTCACCTTTATCTGTGAAATAACGGTAGAGTCAGGCTCGTGACTCGAACAAAAACAAGCGCTTCTTGGGAGGCAACCCATGTTTTGTGTGATTTTATTTGTTTGATTGTTATTTGCTTCCGTATGCATGTTTTATTTTTATTGTTGGTTAATCATGTTTCTCAACTAAAATGTGGAAATACTTTATTATGTTGTTTGGCCTAGTCTTAACTTCAACCTAAAGGTATTTTTGCAAAAGATAAGTGTAAGGGGAAACCCCAAATATGTTTTTAAGAAACAAACCGATCATGATTCTCCACAATATTTAATGAACATGTATATTCGTATTTGTTAAAGTCAAATGCTTGTATTGAGTCATAATGAAGTTTTGCAAGATTTTCCAGGAAGTAGGACAAAGTTTTTCCAGAAATTTTCCGGAAACTTAACATAAGAATTTCTGCAGGTCCATTTTGACGGCGTCAGAGTATTGCTCTTGACGGCGTCAGGAGTTAAAATCTGGAAATTTTACCGGTTTTGTTTTTCTAACGGAGTCTTATGGTTTTTGTGAATTATTAAGTTTTATAATCTCCAGGAAATCTGCAAACTTCATTCCACAAGCATTATATCTTACTTTGCTTTCTAGGATTTAGTAACTTATATAGGATGCCGCCGATTTTACGCGAGGTTGTCTTGTCTATTTTGTCATGTTTCACAGGTTATGTTCGACAAGGAGATGATTTATATTCTGGAAGGGAAGCTTTGATTGTTCGTTTTCTTGGAGGAAGATTTAACCTGGCCAACCTATAATCCATACCGAGCGAATCAGGGGAGTATTTGATTTCATTCTCTTTACCTCTTAACTTTTACATTCTTTACTTGAACATTGGGGACAATGTTCATCCTAAGTGTAAGGGGAGGGTAAAGAGATGATACATTACATATGCACTTTCGCTTGAGTTTGTTTTGTTTGATAGTAAATGTGTAATAAAACTATGAGAAATACTTGTTAGTGTAATTTTAGCGCCAAATTTAAAATTTTTTACAACATTTAGGAGTGAAACTTTAGCCATAGCAAGCGTCTCATGGATAGGAGATTGTATGACTAGCACATAACCGTATATTCAAAAAAAATTTCCACCCAAAAATGTGAGGTTCGCCTTTAGATTTGATAGGAAAAGCATTTACTACTAGTGCTTATGAGTGTACCGGTAGCATTTAGATTCTAGAACTTGAGTTAGTGATGCATCCCGAGACCGCGAGTGAGACTACATTCGTGTGGTAGGATTTACTACATGATAAGAGGCATTAGGATCACCCTTGTGTTAAACCTGTATTATAATTACTTGACCATTTAAGTCATATTACTTGGCTAGTTAAGTCAACTAATTTTTCCCACACCCTTTGCGTTGTACTCATTTTTAGTACACGAAACCCCTAGTACACCCCTCCGAGCCTATCTTTTCGTTTCTAACTTTAAGCATTTTACTTAAAGGAAGAATTTGTTACACCCCACTTAAATGTACAACCAAATCGCCTTAGCCTTCCGTGTATGCGCTCATTTTTAGTGCATTATTGTTATTTGTTAAACCCTAAGTTAACCTTCTAATTGATTACATGGTTGCTAAGTCGAGTCATATCCCTGTACATATTGTTTTGGGACGATTGGGACTCATGGGTAAGTACTTATTTTATGGAGTAATGGGGAAGAACATCACTTATTACCCCCATATGTGCGTTAATCTTAAAAGTGCTCCAAGTGTTTTGATTTTCTTAATTCGAGTCATTAGATTAGTTAATTGTAAAGTATGTAAAGATTCAAGTGTAAGGGGAACGTGTATACCCCTATGATGTATTATTTTGGATGGTAGGGTAAGAGTGTATGCAAAAAAAAAAAAAAAAAAAAAAAAAAAAAAAAAAAAATCGAAAAAATTAAGAAAAAGAAAAAAAAAATAGAAAAAGAAAAAAAAAAAAAAAAAAAAAAAAGAAGAAAAAAACATACGGACTACCATCCCGTTTTTATTCTATGTTTATTTTATGTTTTTGTTATCTTTCATTTATTAGCTTAAGTCGAGTCTAGTCTTGGCTTAGCAACGCCATCTTGTACATGTAATTAACCAAGTTTGTTAACTCGCCACCAGTAAAATTTCCTTTATCCAACAAAACCGTGTAATTCATATCCCTATACCTAACGTTACAACCTTTTAAAAGACCTCTTTGATAGTTTATCCTAGGTGCTTACGCCAAGTGGTGGAGGTTTGATCCTTTCCCAAGCCTATGGTAATCTATTTTGCTATGACAGGTAGTGAGAGATATCTTCCATTTCCATAATGTTATATTATTTTATTACACCCGAGAGATGTGAGTATCTAAACACTATTTGTGAGGTGCTAGTGTATGACCTCCGTGCTTGTCTACTGGTCTTTAGTGGAACGATTATTTGTTGTAATTACTTTTATATTAGTGTTAAATGACCCCTAACTTGTCTTTCGAATAGAATAAAAGCGCATTTGCTTGAGGACAAGCAAATCTCAAGTGTAAGGGTATATGATGAGGCGAAAAATGATCCGTTTTTAGGGGGTCATTTAAGCCCGAATCCGAATTTATTTGATCAAATATTGCCCTAAATCGTTCCTTTTGTGATTTTAGGTGTTTGGAGAGTGAATTCTGGAAAAGAAGCCATTTTGGACGTTTTTGGAGCATAAAAGTGAAGAAAACGGCAAAGTACCAAATTTCCATGCTGAAGATACAAGGTGACGGCGTCAAGAGTAATACCTTGACGGCGTCAGACATGAAGATTAAAATACCGAAGGTGGTGACGGCGTCAAACGCCTTCTTGACGGCGTCAAAGTGGCAAGAATAAAATACCGTGGTCAGTGACGGCGTCACATAGGCCGTCATAAGTAGATCAAGGCCGTCCGAGGAAGTATATGGCGGCGAGGTGACGGCGTCACAAGTAACTCTTGACGCCGTCAGCCTACTTTTCCTATATATAGTTTTCTAGTTTTTTCATTAAAGAGAGAGAAGTTTTGGTGAAACCCTAAAGACGATTTTGGTGTATCTTTTACAGGTTTTTCAAGGGTTCCAAACCCTTGAGACCTTGCATTGTAATTGAGATAAGTGTTCTTCCAATTCAATCAATATGTCTATGTGTTGGTTGTTTATATCTTGTTCTTGTCTCAATTCTACTATGCTAGGCTAGATCTCTTTTGTGTTTGCTTAGATCTAATGAAACCTAGATGTTGATTATGTGTTGATTACTTGTCTATTCTTGTTTTGGATGAATGATATTATATGTTAGGCTTAAGAAAACTGGCAGATCTCCAAATGGTAACATGCTTGAACGTCTTAAGAAACATGAACCGAGGCGTACTAGGTCTTTATTGGTTGTATTTAATGCTGAGCCACTGTTTACAATCCCTATAGTTGTGCTGGGTCATGGTGTAGGAGGAGATAAGAGCTCATAGAGTTGGGGAGTTATGTATGCCACCCCACGAATGGTATTAAGGAATACAATCCGTCATCCATACAAGTGTAACAAGTAATTAACGTGTAAAAGATATCTAGGGAGTAGTGAAGTCTAAGTAAACACAATTTCTCCAATTACTGCTCACAACCTTAGTATAATTTAGTTTATTTTCATTTTTATTATTTTATTTTGATTGCATCTTAGCTTTGTGTTAGTTGAATAGCAACTAATTCCGCCCACTCTTCCAAAACCCGAGATTTTACTTGCTTTTATAAAAATATAAAAAATACAAAAATAATCATCTCTCACCTTTAGAACTATTAATTAGGTTTTCTAATCCTAGCGACACTATTCCTAAGCTGAACGATCAATCCCCCGGTACTTGTCACTATACTATACTACAACGATCAGGTACACTGCCTGGTGGGGGTTGTAAGCTTCTCGAGATCCCTCGAGAGGTAAAGCAAGGTGCGATTCCCACGCATCAGCCTTAGCGAGATACTTGATCATATTTGAGTTTGTGGCCGTATAGTCCCCGTTCAGCTGGTTGGCTACCAACTTGGAATCCACGCAAGCGTTTATGTTCCGGACCCCCATATCCGCTGCAATTCGTGAACCGGCCAATAATGCCTCATATTCAGCCGCATTGTTAGTACTGGTGAAGTCCAACCGGAGGGCATAAGTGTATTCAGTTTTGGTGGGACTAATGAGGACAAGACCCGCTCCGGACCCCTTCGCATTGGATGCCCCGTCAGTATACAAGGTCCACCGTCCATTCTCATCTTTGTTTTCCTTCCGGGGTGGTTGATGGAAGTAGGAAGGAGAGTCATTTCCGATCGGAGTTTCCGATAGGAAATCCGCCAACACCTGTCCTTTGATTGCATTCCGGGGCATATATTCTATGTTGTAAGCACCTAACTCTACTGCATATTTGGCGAGTTTTCTGGACGCCTGGGCCTTGTTAAGGATCTGCTTGATGGGTTGATCAGTGATGACTTTGATTGGATGAGCTTCAAAATATCGTCTTAACCTCCTTGACATGTGCAGCAAGGATAATGCGAGTTTTTCCATGGGAGCATAATTTCTTTCTGCCTCACTTAAAGTTCTGCTTACATAATGCACCGGCTTCTGTTTGCCCTTTCTTTCGGTCAGCAGGACAGCACCAACTGATTCGTCTGCCGCCTGATGCGTGGGGATTGCAGCAGGCTTTACCTCTCGAGGGATCTCGAGAAGCTTACAACCCCCACCAGGCAGTGTACCTGATCGTTGTAGTATAGTATAGTGACAAGTACCGGGGGATTGATCGTTCAGCTAGGAATAGTGTCGCTAGGATTAGAAAACCTAAATACTAGTTCTAAAGATGAAGGATGATTATTTTTGTATTTTTATATTTTATAGAAAGCAAGTAAAAATCTCAGGTTTGAAGGATTTGGGCGGAATTAGTTGCTAGTCAACTAACCCAATACTAAAGATGCAATCAAAATAAAATACTAGAAATGAAAATAAAACTAAATTAAACTAAGGTTGTGAGCAATAAGTGGAGAAATGTGTTTACTTAGATTTCACTACTCCCTAGATATCTTTTACACATTAATTACTTGTTATAGTTGCGTGGATGACGGATTGTATTCCTTAATACCATTCATGGGGTGGCGTACTTAACTCCCCAATCCTATGAGTGCCTACTTCACTCCTATGTCGAGCCGGCTAAGAAGCTCCTAACATGGGATCATTAGAATTTACTCATGCATTAAATACAACCAATAAAACCTAGTACACATCGGTTCATGTTTCCTAAGACGTTCAAGCATGTTACCAATTGGAGATCTGCCAGTTTTCTTAAGCCTAACATTGAAATCATTCATCCAATACAACCATAAACAAGTAATCAACACATAATCAACATCTAGGTTTCATTAGATCTAAGCAAACACAAGATAAATCTAGCCTAGCATGGTGGAATCAAGACCAGAACAAGATATAGACAACCAACACATAGACATATTGATTGAATTAAAAGAACACTTATCTCAATTACACATGTAAGGGTTCAAGGGCTGAAAACTCTTGAAAAACCTGTAAAATTCGTATATGGTTCAGCCTTAGGGTTTCTCCAAACTTCTCTCTTTTTTATGAATGAAAATTAGAAAACTGTATATAGATAATTGAGGCTGACGGCGTCAAGAACAACCTTGTGACGCCTTCATCTCGCCGCCAAAAGAATCCTCGGACTGCCTTGATCTACATTTGACGCCGTCACGTATTAAGTTGTTCCAGGCCGCCACAAATTTAACTCTTGACGCTCTTCCTTGTGACGCCTTCATTTCTGTACTGGGCCGTCATGAAATTTACTCTTGACGCCGTCAGGAAAATGCTCTTGACGCCGTCACACACTATTCCCAGCTTGGAAAATTAAGTCTTTGGCGTTTTCTTCACTTTTATGCTCCAAAAACGTCCGAATTGCTTCCTTTTCCAGATTTCACTTCAAAAGTACCTAAAATCACAAAAGGAATGATTTAAGACAATATTTTATCAAATAAATTCAATTCCGGGCTTAAATGACCCCGTAAAAGTGGTTCATTTTTCGCCTCATCACCGCCGCGAGATACACGTACAAGTTTTCCTTATGCGTCGGGGTTGTGAGTGATGGGAGATCTGTGATGAGCTTCTTCATGTCTTGGAAGGCTTTTTCCGCCTCCTCCTTCCACTTATACTTGTAATTATTTTCCTTAGTAATATTCTTGAGGGTATCAAAGAAGGGTAAGGATCGTTCAGTCGATCGAGAGAGGAACCTATTCAGTGCCGCTAATTTCCCACTGAGACTTTGCATTTCTCGCAGTGTGCATGGCGATTGCATATCTAGAATGGACTTCATCTTTTTAGGGTTTGCCCGGATTCCCTCCGACGTCACCAGGTATCCTAAGAATTTTCCCTCTTCCATCCCGAACGAACATTTCTTGGGGTTCAATTTCATGTTAATTTTTCTTAAGTTTGAAAATGTTTGAGCGATATCTTTGATCATGGTCCTTTCCTCTCTACTTTTGATCACCATGTCATCGACGTAGGCCTCCAAGTTCCTTCCCAACTGACCTTGGAACACCGAGTCAACCAATCTCTGGTAGGTTGCCCCTGCGTTCTTTAAACCGAATGGCATCTTGGTGTAGCAGTACGTTCCCTGATCTGTGTAGAAGGCTGTCTTTTCCTCGTCTTTGACGGCCATTTGCACCTGGTGGTAGCCCTTATATGCATCCAAGAAACACTTATACTTATATCCCATGACGGACTCGATCTTCCAGTCAATTTCCGGCAATGGGTAGTAGTCCTTTGGGCAAGCAGAATTAACATTTTTGAAATCCACACACATTCTCCAACTTCCATCACACTTTTTTACCAAGACCGGGTTCGAGATCCATGTCGGATATTTGACTGGACGAACTATGCCCGCTCGAACCCACTCATCGACCTCCATTAACACTGCCTTGCTTCTATCCGGGGCAAATACTCACCTTTTTTGGCTCACCGGTTCTATTGAGGGGTTTACATTTAGGCAATGTTCGATTATCCTTCTGGAAACTCCTATCATATCGGCCGGCTCCCATGCGAACATATCCATGTTCTGGATAAGTACTGCTTTTAAGAGTTTCCGAGTTTTATAGGTGAGGTTCTTACCAATGGTAACGAGTTGATCCGGATAGGCGGGGTTGATCATTATTGTTTCAGGTGCGTTTTCCTCCGAATCTTTTTCCCTTCCTATTTCCTTCTGTCTAGCAATGCATCCTCCTTTTCCAACCTTCTACATTCAGAAATAACAGCCGAGCGGGTTACCAATGTTGCTACTCCCCTTGGCGTGGGGAATTTCATCATTGAGTGTACGGTTGATGGTACTGCCTGAAGGCCTCGTAATCCTTTCCTTCCTAGGATAACATTGTAGGGGGATGTCGCCCTGATGACGGTGAATTTCATCGTGGTCCTTCGTAACAGCCCCTCACTTCCAAACTCTACTTCTAATTCTATCTTTCCCAGGGGTTTTGTCACATTTCCGGCGAAGCTTAGCAAGTCTGTGTGTGTCAGTCTTACTCGAGACTTGATGGTTGGACTGAGGTTCTCGAAGCAGTGTTCGAACATGATTTCTACAGAGGCCCCTCCGTCGACGAATATTCGTCTTACCAGGTATCCTTCTATCACTGCTTCCACTATGAGAGGCTCATCTGACAAGTCGTCCAGATGGACGGGAGGGAATGTGATGGGAGCCGTCATCCAATCTTCCATGTTCGCGCGATCCTTTCTCTTATTCTTGTCCGGCCAGGCTTGAATCATATTGATCACTTTCCCCTTTAAGGGAGCCTCATCCCTACGGTCTCCCCCTCGATGTCTCACGTCTTTAACGAGGTGATTGAGTTTTCCTGACTCCAACGCAGCCTCTAGTTGTCTCCGAAGTTGGTGACAGTCGTTTGTGTGGTGTCCCTTCTCCATGTGGTAATCACAGAACTTGTCCTGATTTTCCTTCCTGGGCGGATAGTTCAACGGCTTGGGTGGTGGCAACCGTAACTGAGGTTCGGTGGCCAAAATCTCCTTAGGATGTTTGGTGAGAGAATCCAAGGTGAGTCGCGGAGGATGATATGTCGGACGATAATGATGATCATTCCTTCCTGATATCATTACGGGTTTATCTCGAGGACAATAGGGTGCATATCCATCGCGTCCTTGATAGTTCGAACGACCCTCATTAAACTTCCTATCCTTTCTGTATACCCCTCTTTGCGGCTTCTCGTCCCGGCGAAAATGATAGTCCATATGCTTTTTGAAAGGCTCAGATCTTTCCCCCTTTGGTAATTCTGTATCAGCAAAAGCCATTTCTGATCGGACAAAGTCATCAAGACGGGTCATCATCTCCGTTACAGTTTTAGGGACCTTGTCAGCGTACCGTTTCGCCAATTCCGGCCAACGACATGCATTCATGAAAGAGGAGATTTTCATGACCTCCGGAACTCCCAGAATGAAGCCAGTCTCTGTGGTCCATCTTTCCTTAAACTCTGGAAGGGACTCGTTTGCTTTCCTGACGATCTTCGTAATCTCCGTAGGGTCTTTAAAGCAGGCTCTATGCAAAGCAAAACGGGTCATAAACTGTTCTCGGAGTTCTGCCCATTCGTCGATACTTCCTGGTGTTAGTTTATCAAACCATCCTCTAGCTCTTCCGTCCAACGTCTGCTGGAACATCCGACACCATACCGGCATAGGCCATTCCCCATGCATGGCCGCTCTGGTGAATCGAGTGAGGTGGTCCTCCAGATCTGTAGACCCATCATAGAGCTTAATGTGGGACGACATCTTATGCTCCGGTGCGGAAAACTCTAAGATTCTCTGTGACAATGGTGACCGGGATATTTCTTTAAACGGCTTCCCCAAATCTTCATTAGCCACTTTTACCCCGGTGGCTATCCCTTCATTTTTCCTGGCGACCCGGCCATTTGGTTCATCGTCCTCGAAATCCAGTCGTATGGGTGTAACATTTTCTCGCCGGTTGTGTTCTACGATCATAGACTTCAGGGTGGACACATAAAGGTCAATTTGTTCCCTAGTGATCGGAGGGGTATTGTTCCTTTCCTCTCCGGAACCACCAGGTCCAAGGGTTGGTCCGCCGGGACCGGAACTCGACATTCTGTAACCTGGGTAGATTGAATGCGGGTCCCACGGATGGCGCCAATTTGTTTACGTAATTTCCTGCCGAAGGTACGGATGCCACTAAGTGTCCCTTAAGGTAGCGTCCAAGGTCTTCGGTATCTGCAATGAAACCAAAAACGCGTTAGCCTCGCCTCGGGTGTTATCCCAGGACCAAGCTCCGGCGTGAGAGTAAGTTGTGGGTTCGGTTATAAATGTATGTGTGTTTTTGACAAAAGAATCTTAAATGCATATGAATAAATGAGTTCTATTTATACTACTTCAAAACTGTACCTGTCTACTGTTTCGATATTGTGCGAGGTACAAGTAGGTCACTATTCCTGAAATCTAGGGTATGTTCTGACAAGCCACCCTAGTGTTAGGGTGTCAGATGGATTTACCACGTGGTCGACATAAACCCAGGAATTTAGGGATCGACGGACGGAGTTGTCTAGTATGTCCGGTGCTGTTCCGGAGTGTGTATCCGTCCGGAAGACATGACCGGACGGTCACCTACACGAACAATAATACACCACTAAATAATGAGTAATTAAAAAATAAAAAATAAAAAAAATAAAATAAAAAATAAATAGCGTTTTCTAAACATAGTACACAAGTGATATTGCATATAATAATACGTATTAGTTCAACCAATCACACCGGAATTTTTCTTTAGTCAAGCTTAAATGTACTGGCAGTGAAGATAAGAGTGTTTATTGGTTGCGTAAGTATTTTTATGTTAATTCAAATATTCACATTTACTTTCAACATATCTTCATCGTTTATGACATTAACCTTGCATCGTGTTTAAGTTTCTATTTGTCAATTCTTATTTCTTATGGCTTTAGCGCATATATGATCTAACCACATTTATTAATTACATATAGCGCTGTAGAAATATACTCGTCAAGTCTGAATCCATGACGGATTGATCCTGCTTTTTCGACTGTTCACAAACCTGAGACTCATATTGGTTGTAAACGACGTCGTTTTAGTTGATTTATTTGGAGAAACATGGCCGTTTAATGTTGTTCCAGAATGTTACAGTTTTGAGTTCCTTTATTTTTTTCTCTCTTCGTTTGAAAGTTTATGTTTGGGTATAACTTTGGATAAAAAAAAATGACGTTTTTATTTATAGCTTGGCTTATATGTGTATTAAATACATAGTCATGTGTCTTAAATACATACTACTCATGAATACGTGTGCATCGGATAATCGCCTGCAAAATTAGCCTACGTGAGACACTGATGTTACAGAGACATTGATTGTCAAACTGTGTGTATCGTATTGTAATAAGAGGCTTTTTTGTCGGTATATTTTTTATTTAAGAAATCGCTAGATATTTATTAGATATTTGATATATAAAGTTTGTTATATAAAAGAGTTTCAGAGGACTTTTCGCAAGTATATTTTTTATTAAAAAAAATTCTAAATATTTGTTGGGGGCGTTTTAAAAGTGTGGATTTTATTAAACAAATGGGTAAAATGCAAAAATGGTCCATAAACTATCACAAAATCGCAAATATGGGACCAAGACAAAAAGGCACGCAAATTTGCCACTAACATTTCGTAAAAGTGCAAAAAAGCCATTGAGACGCACTGTTCACTAACTTCCGTTACTTTTCCTCGTTAAGTGCAGTGAAATAACTAATATACCCTCGTCTTCTTCCCTATTTGAATTTCTTTTTAATTTATATTTAACTTTAATATAAAATCAAAAACATCAAGAACAAAACCCAAACATTCAAATCAAAACCCAGATTCAACAATACAAAATCAAGAACATCAAAAACAAAAACCCACACATTCAAATCAAGAACATCCTAAAATTAAAAAACTTATATAAGCACACAAATTCTAAAATAAGCCTAAACAATTTAGCTTATGTTTTCATAAGCCCAAAACGTACATGCTAATAAATAAGCTTAAACAAACACCCCTTAAACCAAATCCAAATCCTCGCGGAAGCTATTCCCCTTCCCGCTCACCAAAATTTCATCACTTTCAAAACACATATAATAAATAAATCCCAAAATGTAAATCCAAGAATATGGTTTTACACGGCAATGGTGGGACCATGTAATAGTTCATTTAGTCAAACACTAATTTAATCTAATCATCTTTTTATATGTTTATATTATTGTAACACTTGCATTTATCAATTAATTAAAGTAATTTACTTTTTTATTAGTTTTAATTGAATGTGGGTATTTGAACAAGTTTATTGAATCATGGTTGTTATTTAATGGTATTTAAGGTTTCTGCATATTATTCTTAGTGTTTTTTTTTATTTAGTTTAAAGTTAGAAAACAATATATGTAAATGATAAGTTCCGAAAGCGATATATTTTTGCTCGGCTTAGTAACTTTGGTTTTTATTTTTTTAATTAATTTTGACAAATTTGTGAGCAAAGCCCTAGCCTCTAGTTGATGAATTTTGGTGTTGTTGTACATGTAATTTGTAGGTGCAGTGTAATATGTTAGCGTATTTTGTTCTTTTATAAGACACAATGGTTTTTTACTTGATGTTTATTGTGTTTTTGACTTATAGTCCTTTGTTCATGTGATGTGATTTATTATTATTATTATTATTATTATTATTATTATTATTATTATTATTATTATTATTTTCATCAAAATTGAATTTACATAGTGGTTAAAGGCAAACGAGCAACAAGCTGCGCCGCTAGCCCTTTTTGAATTGCAAAGCTAACTCTTTTGAAAACTACATTTGTGGATCTATGTGTCATAACAATACTATTCATAACTCGTTGGACTGTGTTGAGTAATTCCACCGCCTCAGGTGCAAGGAAATCAAATGTATCAAACGCGAAAGGAATAAACACGTGTTGATTTTCAATGCATGCTTTCTCGTGTTTTGTCACTTTGCACGAGGCGGCTTTCAAAGCGGCATGTCCGGCTGTAAAACCCCGACTACTCAACCCCACGAGAGGAGAAACCCCGGTCAGATCCACACAAGCATGTTTCCCTCCAACCCATCCAAAAATCAAAATGTCAGCCGGTCTCAATGTAGATCTTCCATCCGACGGGTCCGTCAAAAAGTTCACAGGCGCTTCTTTCTTAGCAGAGATCCCGGCACGCCTACATACATAAAAAAGGACGTCTCTAACAAAATCATGTCTGTACTTGAAGCCCGGGAGCTCTTTACAATGAACCGCATGTTCTCCAAAGGAATCCAAACATGCCTTGCGACAAACAGGGCATATCTCATCAACCGAAAATAATGGAATCATAAGGCGATACTTAAGGATAGTACGATATTCCACCGGTGACATATGCTGACCTAGCCCGTCTATGGGGATAGCTAATAGAAAATCTTGAGCATGTGGTGCGCGTAGACACTCAAAAACAGCTTTCTGTCTCACAATCATGTCAAAATAAACTTCCATATCCTTGACCATTTCACTAAAAAGGGCACTCGCCAGTGTTTGTTGGGCTTTAGAGGGGACGGTGTCCTTATTAGTGAAAACACTAAAATCAAAGCTTGGAATCGTATCACGAAGACAATCCAGAGCAGAAACGTAATCAACATCCATACCACATATGCCACTGTCACGTAAGATATGGTCTTGCAGCACCCAAGATTAGGCCCTCGATGCCACAAAAGCATAAGAGGAAACCACTTTTGCCGAGTACAAACCCAAACCACCCAATCGAATAGGCAAAGAAGAAAGTCGCCACTGTAAGTCTCCAAAGAAAGGTCCTCCACAAACCACTATGGTCTCGATCGACTCACGCAATCCTTTGTCAAAGAACAAAGTTGCATCCTCCATGTGTACAGGTTGACAAGTCCTTAAACCAAAAAAGAGTTTAGCAATACCCATACATGATCGAAGCAAAAGGAGCTCACTCTGCGGGTCATGTAACTGTCGATCGAGAACATAGTGATTAATTAAAGTGAATACGAGAGCAAGTGAGAAAAAAGTGATTATCTGTATTATCTCAATATATTGAAGTATAAAAAGGGTGTTGCCACTTTACATTTGTAACCACCGGTAAATTTTCACTTAAATTAAACTAATACTTATCCATTTTTCCACGTCTAATTTTTTTTTAAACATTATCAGTTTAACTAATCACAACAACTAACTAATATGATGTAACTCACATTCTACATAAACGTGTTCACTTAAGTTCATTTTGAATAAATATTTAGATATGTTAAATATAAAACCCCATGACATTATACCTACTACTTTATATTAATACACGATAATTAAACGTTCAACTTACACGTTTTCTATCTATAAGAATTTTCCCGAAACCCTAAGTTATTATAACTATGATTTTAAATAAATCATAAACTCTAAAGTACGATACTCTAAATCTAATGTATAAGTTTCTAAAGCACAAAACCTTGACCTAACGTTATATCCCGATTAAAACCCTAATTTTCCAAAACTATGATTTTATGTGATAAAATCACAAACCCTAATTAGTGTGTACAAGATTTCTATAAAATATAAGTGAACAAGTCTTTTAAACATGGGTACAAGTCAATAATGCATGGGATCATAACATTAGTAAAATTCATTATAAACCTCGGTGTGCTTATCCTTAAGCACACAAAACAAGAGTATTTTTGTACAAAGCCCTCTCTCTAGTAATTTCATAAATAATAAACTTAATGTACAAGTGCCTAATGCCTAAAATATAAATACTAGACATTATTAGTTTTAAATCCTACATAACCTAGTATATATTTAACCTAACTTAACCAAATACTAGGAATATACTTTCTATAGACCTTAAACCTTAGTACCACTCCCCTAAGCCTAGTGTACAATCCATTAAGCATAATTTGACACATCCTTATATTTCATTCCAATTCGACACTAATTAAAACCTAACCTAACAAACCATAAATTACAATTTTACTTAGATATTTTTTTAACTTACACCTTAAACTAAGTTGTCTACAACTCACAATAGCCCATGTACATATAAACTAAACTAATCGATTTCCCTTGGTTATTACTTAGTTCGATCAACAAAAATTAAAACCAAACTAAACCTAACTAAATACTTGTGCATTCCCTACACCACAAGACTTTCTTTTGGTGCCCTAAACTTCCACATCACTTTGTATCTAGAAACCTTTATCTAAATCAAAATGGTTAGTTAGATTCCTTGGCTAGGGTTATTCCACACTTACATATGCTTCTATACGTTACAATTGGCTGTAAGATAGCTCAAGGCCACCTCACCATGTTTCCTACAACACAACATGATGAGCTAGAACCTTTTTGAAACCCTTGGCATCTCCTCTATATATATATCGAGCTCCATCCTTCCATTTTTACTCACACCTTATTCAAATTACATCAAACAATGCCACACACTTATCCCTACTGATCTAGAGGTCCTAAAAGAAGCCACATATGCATGCCCCCCTAGATTCTTACTCTTGGTCAAAAGTATCAAGCCAAGGCATTGTAACATTTTTTTTCCCACACGTTGGGACATACAATTCACCAAACTTGATTTGCTTATGTCTCTTGGACTCTAGACAAGCCTTTCCAGGTGGTTAAGTGCATAAAATGAAACCTTAGATCTTATCTCCATATAATTCGAACCAAACCACCCTTTTTCATGCATCTCATAATCGAATACACTACACCATATTCAATCAGATATATTTCTGATCCTTAAGTCTATAAAAGAAGTAGAATAAAGTTTCATTGGAGTCTAGAAGCATTGGAGTAGTTTGGTTACATTTTGGATTCACCCTTGTCGAATTTCCTCTTTATATTGAGTACCACTTCTGTAAGTCCCAACTCCTTTTTGATCTCTTTTACACTTCTATTTAACACCTCTAAATGATAATAAACAAGTCTTAATACGAAACTAAGGCCAAAATCATCTTTTGTTTTTCCTTCTGATATTACCAGTAAACGAACACACCTTCTTGTATCATAGTTTGGCAACACTTTAATCTACACTATGTTACATTAAAACAAGCTAGATAATCATCTAATATGATATAGAAATGAGCTATAAGATTTTGTAAAACTTCAACCTGTTTTGTGTATTTCTGGTCTTAACGCAAAAGCAGTCCCAAACACCCCTTTTGAGCCTCTATTTTCGACCATGAGCAAAGAGTATTAGAACCAACCAAAGAGAATTTTTAATCATCACCTAGCACACTTCCATTTTCCCCCAAGACCTGATCAAAAGATGCACATACCGCGTTTTTATTTGGGTCTTTTTCCTGGTCACGAGCCACTAGACCAAACACCCTTAATTTTATTTCGATATGTATTACTAATCATAAACCCTAAAACATTGTTAAAATATAACTTATATATACCTAATAACATGTTACTTTGCTCAAAACGTTGGTTTGGAAGTTTAAAATTCGAAAATGAAACTCTTGTTCATAACAGATACATGTCGAATATATTAGTTATATGAGGCCAACTTTGGCCATTCGTTTCTCCTATCAAACGAGCTCTAAAAATTTCGAAACCTGGGGGATTTAAAGCCCTTCCAGGATAGATTAAGTAGGAACAAAAAGCTCGGAAATATATTAAGTGGTCTAGTTTTTATCGAGCCTCACTTTTCTGCCCATCGCTACTTAAGGAAAATATTTGTTATTTTATGTGAAACTAGTTTTGAACACCCAACTTTGGAAGATAATTGTGACTAAACCATAGCACCTTAGGACGAATAGTTTGAACCTATAAGAAGACCTCCTAGTATACTACTAAAAGGAACAATAACGTAGTAGAAACTTCTTCATGTCTCGTGTTTAATTAAGCTCACTTTTGGTCGAAAAATCCGTTTTATAAACTTTTCTTTTGATTATTTAGAACAAATAAGCTAACATTATAAGTAGATAAGCTGATGAAAACTATTTATAAACCTGTTTTAAACTTATATAAAGGAGTCGTAGAAAGTTGGATTTATTTCGTGGCTAAAAATGCGTTTTTATTGAATAAGGACATCGGCTATAAGTTGTATTTGCATGAGGGGTATATATTGCCAAAACTATAAATAATTTTATATTTTGGACTTGAAATAAAATAAACTTAAGGTTAAGGGTAGAAAGTGTCAATTGACCAAAGTTCAAGGGTAAAAGTTGCCATTTTTATATAGTTTGAGGGTAAAATTTGTCAACTTTAGAAACATGAGGGTCTAAAATAAAAATATTGTAAACCCTAATTAATTATTTAATATTATTATTAATATTATTATTATTATTATTATTATTATTATAATTATTATTATTATTATTATTATTATTATTATTATTATTATTATTATTATTATTATTATTATTATTAGGGTTTGGAAAATAAACCTAAAATATGTTTTGTACCGTAACTAACAAACGAAGTATCCATTTAATGAACGGATAGAACCAAATCTTACAAATAAGAAAATATAATAAAATAATACTTTTGAAACTACATATTGGTTGAATAAAATATTTAACCATTACACTAAAACGAAACGAACATTTAAAAACTAATATAATCAGAAACAATTACTGAGAACTTAACCTAATAACACAGGTTTCAAGCCGGAGACGTTTATCAACTTCATTTAACTTTGTTTTCCATCCAGACTGCCCAGGTGAGTTCATAGTCCCACTATTTTATACTGTTTTTCAAACTTGTGGGGAGATACATGCTACAAAACCGAACACAAGTATTTTCCTGTATGCTATCCTGATCTGGTATTGCCTAAGTTAACTGTGTTGCCACTAAAAGTCCCTCATATCATGAACCATTAATCACTTGCGAGTGAACGCGAATATAGTGAATAGATCTATTGGCAGTTGACGCCCCATTTGTGTTGCTGGATAAGTGGCCAAATGCACTTTATTTGAGAACTACTAGGAAGTTGGCAAGCTTCCTAATCGAGGGCACCATTACGTTATAGCTCATTACTATAATGTCCAAACTGTTAAGGTTTGAGTTCATGAGGCTTAGTGCAATATGCTACACTGCAATACGATGTTTTATAACGATTTGACTTGTGTTCAAACTATTGCTTATTCATAAACACTATGAATTCACGCAACCGTTGTGTTGACTTTTTAGCATGTTTATCTCAGGTCCATAACAAGCAAGGATGGCATGGATACGGAAGGAAGGCTAAGATTTTATTATTCTTTGATAAATTATTTAACAAATTGTAAAGCTATTGGGACCTTATTTTGTAAACTCTGATAATGAATAATAAAATCATTTTAACAATCCAATTGTAGATTGTTTTTCTATTATTATAACTGTTGTGCCGTCGAGTAACACCCAGCTTTAATTCCGCTGCGTATCCCAAATTTGGGGGTGTTACAGATTGGTATCAGAGCTATAGTTATAGAGAAACGGGTCTAATTGAGATCCGAACTATAACCACTTTTTGACAAAAATATTTTATAGCCTTTCGTTGTCCGTGCCTTCCATCCTTCAGATGATTATGTGACTTTCAGGTAATTATGTTACTCAAAAACTTTAATAAACTGGTATATACATTTATGATATACTTCTGACCACTTTATACAAAACATAACTACAGATGCTTATTCTAAGGCATTACTTTTTAATCCTATCTCCCTGAGCATGTATCTACATCAATATTTTCAAAATTTACGAAATCTTCTTAAGACATTGTGGTTTCCAAAATTCTTATCTTATTTACGTTAAAAATATACTCTCCACTATTTTAAAAACTATGTCAACTCACCTTGATTACCTACTCTCATATCGAAAAATGGGTATAAATACTCTCTCCGTACTCCCAGAATACTTATTTCATTAACTAATTACTAATATTAAATTAGAAATTTCCAAGTAGGATAATTAACTCATAAATCTTGAATAACGTCTTCCCATCACTACACAATTCATACCAAAGATTACCCTAGAAAATCAGCAGGATCCCAACAATCGTCAGAAGACAACAACAACGTTTAAATAAAAATAAGAAATTTCTGTTATAACAATAAACCATAGCTCAGCTCTTTAGGGTTGTAATTATTTCTCTGTACTTTACCTTGGGTACAATGATGTAACCAAGTTATAACTAGTACTTTCCCATCTAATGTCTTTTAATAACCTCACTACTACTATAACCATCGTCCATTTCACTTTCCTCTTATATTATTCATAGCCACTTCGTAATAATATACCATCATTTTATACCTGATTATATCTATTAGGTTTTTCTGCGAATATATTCCTAAGAATTTCTACAAACTATTTTCCTATCACCCTAAAGGTTGATATCCTGTCATCCTACCAATTATATACTATCATTATCCGAATCGATTCCTTATTACTCTAAAAAGGATTCAGGATGCTATTTTATAAAAATAAAACGTTGAACACCATCTAAAACTTGTGAAATCTAATATCAAAGATTGACTGAATCACGCATTACATCATCTGTCCTTAATTATACATAGCATGATCACCTATGTCTAATTCAGGAAAGATCATGTCATGGGAGAAACGGTTATCTTTGTAGGTTTCCAAAACAAGCTTCATTCAAAAGCAAAACCTTGTATCAAGATAAACTCTTAGCAAACGTTTCTAACGTCCACGTCTCCTAAGTACTTACATCATTTTATTATAAATCGTTAACCCATAAGCTATTATTTCTCTATTCATATTTTTTAGAACGCCTTTTCATAAATTATAAAAATGAAAATTATAAATCCGAGAATCACTAAAATTCATAAAACACAAATAATGTAAAATTTCATTAAAATCCATAAATATTAATACATAACGAAATAATTAGCATCGGTAGTGCTAATGTTACAAATATCACTAAGTAAACGATAGAATCGCCGATAGGTTGATCCGCTATGCTAATGAAGAACAACACTACTCCTACGAGAGCAAGAATCACAACTGGATGTAAAATCTTGAAAACTCTGTAACGAAAAACGTAAACGAATTTCAAACGCGATAATAAAAGAAATAATCATACGCATAATCTTATTCATAAACGATTACAAGAAAATACAAATGAAATAAAAGTTGCTTCGACATTCCTACCCCCATATCTTGTCCACACCGATAGCTAGGACAACTAGAGGAACGAGAACTGCTAAGACTATAGCCAAGAACTCATAATCTTCCTCCGGAACATAGGCGAAATAAATCGCAGCAGCAACGGTGTAGATAATCGCGATAATGGTAATGGGGTGCGGCATTTTGTAAGAATTATAGATGGAAAGGTTGGTAGGAAAGAATGAGGATTGAAATGGGGTATTTATGGAATAAAAAATTAGCCGTTGGAATTCACTATTCATGACCGTTAGAATTTACTATTCATGACCGTTGGATCACTGTTCATGAACGTTTGAAAATTTTAAAAATTTTAACTAAGGAACAAACGGATTCATCATCTACAAAAGCTTAAAAATTTTCTTTACATTCATTAAGTTTTCATCAGAAATTTTCTTATTTAAAAGATAGTTTTTCGATGTAAAAAAAATTTGATTTTTACAAAACGAGAAATTTGAAATCAGGATATTTTCAAAGATAATTACTAAAACAGGATAAATTTTTACAAATAACAATATTCATTTAAAATAAATTTTTTTTATATGACCTTTGGAATGATATTTGCACATTTAAATTTAAATAATAAGTTTTTATAAATTAAACATTTCGTCCTTATCATTTCGAAACACATAACATAGGCTGAATCTCGGGACGAGATTCCGTTAAGGGGGTGAGACTGTAACCACCGGTAAATTTTCACTTAAATTAAACTAATACTTATCCATTTTTCCACGTCTAATTTTTTTTTAAACATTATCAGTTTAACTAATCACAACAACTAACTAATATGATGTAACTCACATTCTACATAAACGTGTTCACTTAAGTTCATTTTGAATAAATATTTAGATATGTTAAATATAAAACCCCATGACATTATACCTACTACTTTATATTAATACACGATAATTAAACGTTCAACTTACACGTTTTCTATCTATAAGAATTTTCCCGAAACCCTAAGTTATTATAACTATGATTTTAAATAAATCATAAACTCTAAAGTACGATACTCTAAATCTAATGTATAAGTTTCTAAAGCACAAAACCTTGACCTAACGTTATATCCCGATTAAAACCCTAATTTTCCAAAACTATGATTTTATGTGATAAAATCACAAACCCTAATTAGTGTGTACAAGATTTCTATAAAATATAAGTGAACAAGTCTTTTAAACATGGGTACAAGTCAATAATGCATGGGATCATAACATTAGTAAAATTCATTATAAACCTCGGTGTGCTTATCCTTAAGCACACAAAACAAGAGTATTTTTGTACAAAGCCCTCTCTCTAGTAATTTCATAAATAATAAACTTAATGTACAAGTGCCTAATGCCTAAAATATAAATACTAGACATTATTAGTTTTAAATCCTACATAACCTAGTATATATTTAACCTAACTTAACCAAATACTAGGAATATACTTTCTATAGACCTTAAACCTTAGTACCACTCCCCTAAGCCTAGTGTACAATCCATTAAGCATAATTTGACACATCCTTATATTTCATTCCAATTCGACACTAATTAAAACCTAACCTAACAAACCATAAATTACAATTTTACTTAGATATTTTTTTAACTTACACCTTAAACTAAGTTGTCTACAACTCACAATAGCCCATGTACATATAAACTAAACTAATCGATTTCCCTTGGTTATTACTTAGTTCGATCAACAAAAATTAAAACCAAACTAAACCTAACTAAATACTTGTGCATTCCCTACACCACAAGACTTTCTTTTGGTGCCCTAAACTTCCACATCACTTTGTATCTAGAAACCTTTATCTAAATCAAAATGGTTAGTTAGATTCCTTGGCTAGGGTTATTCCACACTTACATATGCTTCTATACGTTACAATTGGCTGTAAGATAGCTCAAGGCCACCTCACCATGTTTCCTACAACACAACATGATGAGCTAGAACCTTTTTGAAACCCTTGGCATCTCCTCTATATATATATCGAGCTCCATCCTTCCATTTTTACTCACACCTTATTCAAATTACATCAAACAATGCCACACACTTATCCCTACTGATCTAGAGGTCCTAAAAGAAGCCACATATGCATGCCCCCCTAGATTCTTACTCTTGGTCAAAAGTATCAAGCCAAGGCATTGTAACATTTTTTTTCCCACACGTTGGGACATACAATTCACCAAACTTGATTTGCTTATGTCTCTTGGACTCTAGACAAGCCTTTCCAGGTGGTTAAGTGCATAAAATGAAACCTTAGATCTTATCTCCATATAATTCGAACCAAACCACCCTTTTTCATGCATCTCATAATCGAATACACTACACCATATTCAATCAGATATATTTCTGATCCTTAAGTCTATAAAAGAAGTAGAATAAAGTTTCATTGGAGTCTAGAAGCATTGGAGTAGTTTGGTTACATTTTGGATTCACCCTTGTCGAATTTCCTCTTTATATTGAGTACCACTTCTGTAAGTCCCAACTCCTTTTTGATCTCTTTTACACTTCTATTTAACACCTCTAAATGATAATAAACAAGTCTTAATACGAAACTAAGGCCAAAATCATCTTTTGTTTTTCCTTCTGATATTACCATATTACCAGTAAACGAACACACCCTCTTGTATCATAGTTTGGCAACACTTTAATCTACACTATGTTACATTAAAACAAGCTAGATAATCATCTAATATGATATAGAAATGAGCTATAAGATTTTGTAAAACTTCAACCTGTTTTGTGTATTTCTGGTCTTAACGCAAAAGCAGTCCCAAACACCCCTTTTGAGCCTCTATTTTCGACCATGAGCAAAGAGTATTAGAACCAACCAAAGAGAATTTTTAATCATCACCTAGCACACTTCCATTTTCCCCCAAGACCTGATCAAAAGATGCACATACCGCGTTTTTATTTGGGTCTTTTTCCTGGTCACGAGCCACTAGACCAAACACCCTTAATTTTATTTCGATATGTATTACTAATCATAAACCCTAAAACATTGTTAAAATATAACTTATATATACCTAATAACATGTTACTTTGCTCAAAACGTTGGTTTGGAAGTTTAAAATTCGAAAATGAAACTCTTGTTCATAACAGATACATGTCGAATATATTAGTTATATGAGGCCAACTTTGGCCATTCGTTTCTCCTATCAAACGAGCTCTAAAAATTTCGAAACCTGGGGGATTTAAAGCCCTTCCAGGATAGATTAAGTAGGAACAAAAAGCTCGGAAATATATTAAGTGGTCTAGTTTTTATCGAGCCTCACTTTTCTGCCCATCGCTACTTAAGGAAAATATTTGTTATTTTATGTGAAACTAGTTTTGAACACCCAACTTTGGAAGATAATTGTGACTAAACCATAGCACCTTAGGACGAATAGTTTGAACCTATAAGAAGACCTCCTAGTATACTACTAAAAGGAACAATAACGTAGTAGAAACCTCTTCATGTCTCGTGTTTAATTAAGCTCACTTTTGGTCGAAAAATCCGTTTTATAAACTTTTCTTTTGATTATTTAGAACAAATAAGCTAACATTATAAGTAGATAAGCTGATGAAAACTATTTATAAACCTGTTTTAAACTTATATAAAGGAGTCGTAGAAAGTTGGATTTATTTCGTGGCTAAAAATGCGTTTTTATTGAATAAGGACATCGGCTGTAAGTTGTATTTGCATGAGGGGTATATATTGCCAAAACTATAAATAATTTTATATTTTGGACTTGAAATAAAATAAACTTAAGGTTAAGGGTAGAAAGTGTCAATTGACCAAAGTTCAAGGGTAAAAGTTGCCATTTTTATATAGTTTGAGGGTAAAATTTGTCAACTTTAGAAACATGAGGGTCTAAAATAAAAATATTGTAAACCCTAATTAATTATTTAATATTATTATTAATATTATTATTATTATTATTATTATTATTATTATTATTATTATTATTATTATTATTATTATTATTATTATTATTATTATTTTTATTATTATTATTATTAGGGTTTGGAAAATAAACCTAAAATATGTTTTGTACCGTAACTAACAAACGAAGTATCCATTTAATGAACGGATAGAACCAAATCTTACAAATAAGAAAATATAATAAAATAATACTTTTGAAACTACATATTGGTTGAATAAAATATTTAACCATTACACTAAAACGAAACGAACATTTAAAAACTAATATAATCAGAAACAATTACTGAGAACTTAACCTAATAACACAGGTTTCAAGCCGGAGACGTTTATCAACTTCATTTAACTTTGTTTTCCATCCAGACTGCCCAGGTGAGTTCATAGTCCCACTATTTTATACTGTTTTTCAAACTTGTGGGGAGATACATGCTACAAAACCGAACACAAGTATTTTCCTGTATGCTATCCTGATCTGGTATTGCCTAAGTTAACTGTGTTGCCACTAAAAGTCCCTCATATCATGAACCATTAATCACTTGCGAGTGAACGCGAATATAGTGAATAGATCTATTGGCAGTTGACGCCCCATTTGTGTTGCTGGATAAGTGGCCAAATGCACTTTATTTGAGAACTACTAGGAAGTTGGCAAGCTTCCTACTCGAGGGCACCATTACGTTATAGCTCATTACTATAATGTCCAAACTGTTAAGGTTTGAGTTCATGAGGCTTAGTGCAATATGCTACACTGCAATACGATGTTTTATAACGATTTGACTTGTGTTCAAACTATTGCTTATTCATAAACACTATGAATTCACTCAACCGTTGTGTTGACTTTTTAGCATGTTTATCTCAGGTCCATAACAAGCAAGGATGGCATGGATACGGAAGGAAGGCTAAGATTTTATTATTCTTTGATAAATTATTTAACAAATTGTAAAGCTATTGGGACCTTATTTTGTAAACTCTGATAATGAATAATAAAATCATTTTAACAATCCAATTGTAGATTGTTTTTCTATTATTATAACTGTTGTGCCGTCGAGTAACACCCAGCTTTAATTCCGCTGCGTATCCCAAATTTGGGGGTGTTACAACATTAACTGAAATCAGAAATGTTTGGGATGCCCGAGATTGCGTTTGAATACCGATTATGCGTTTGAAAAGCCTATCTTAGCAGGCTATGAAAAATAGAGTAAAATGTATTGTTGGGATGACTTGATGTGATGTTCTTGATTTGAATGTGTGGGTTTTTGTTCTTGATGTTCTTGATTTTGTATTGTTGGATCTGGGTTTTGATTTGAATGTTTGGGTTTTGTTCTTGATGTTCTTGATTTTATATTAAAGTTAAATATAAATTAAAAAGAAATTCAAATGGGGAAGAAGACGAGGGTATATTAGTCATTTCATTGCAGTTAACGAGAAAAATTAACGGAAGTTAATGAACTGTGCATTTCAGTGGCCTTTTTGCACTTTTACAAAACGTTAGTGGCAAATTTGCGTGCCTTTTTGTTTCGGTCCCATATTTGCGACTTCGTGATAGTTTAGAGACTATTTTTGCATTTTACCCTAAACAAATTAAACGAAAAAAAACGCATGACAAAGTTTCGGATGGGCTGATTATTTTTATTTTATTATATTTTATTTTGGCCAGGCTATTTTGGAGTCACTTTTTAACTATAACAATAAACTAGTAATTAAGTTGCGTGGCCCAGTGTGTATGCAGCTCGTAGGGTCCAAGATAAAAAGCCCATAAGTCTGGCTAATGCTTGATTAGTTTGTTAACATTGTAGTCTGGTCCAGTTATTTAAAAACCGGTTTTGGTTCTTACCTACCATATCCGATTTACAAAAGCTTCGTTTTTCTCTTATTTATTAAATGAGAATGGCACCGGGGTGCCGCGTTGCGGCAAGCATCGTGGTTTATATTAATATAATACCTGTCCGCCACACTGCGACGGGGCGTTGTAGTTGTCGGTTATTTTTTTAAAATGTTATTTATAAGTGTTTGTTCACTTTCCAAAAGTAACAAACTGGTTCCCAATAAAATAATATGACCACAGTAAGCTATAAAGAAAATTAAACCTGCACCTTTAACTGACAAAGTGTCTTGGATACGTAGTAACTTTTTAACGGCACATTCATTATTTGATTGCAAACCTATACCTGTCAAAGAATGGAGACTGGAAAAACAAAAAAACTTACATAAGCCAAAGTGTTTGGTAACATTAGTAAAATCCGTCGTAAAAAAAGATGAATAGTATACAAGCTTATAATATCTCGTTCAACTGGTGAAACATCAGATGCACATTTACCTATGTTTCGCTGTTAAGGTGTTGATAGCCAGATATTGTAGACGATATACCTGAAAGGCAAACCAATGATCATAAGTTATAAGCATAATGACTTTGAAATTTAGTTTATAGAACCCTTATAAAAAAAAAACAATGACGAAACTTACACGGAGTCTGGTAAGACAAAACAAAATCAGACACATTGAGAATGCCTTCATTAAGGGCATCTATCTTTCTTCTCCGTTTATCAGCTGTCGAAATATTTAGTACAGACTTCTTGCGACAACCATTGTTCGAAAGATCATCGTAAGCCTTATATCGAGGGACGCTCCTATTCCTACATTAGCCATCACGCCTGTTGCAAAAAATTTGATGTTCTACGTAGCTTTAAAATCCCTACATACACTACACTAATATCACTAAATAGGCCCTAAATTACAATCTTTTAAATAATGGTACTATACACACCTGGATTACTGGTATTGATACCAGAAATAGTTTAATGAACTGTTGCATAAAGGAAATTTATAAACTTTCAATATATGCATTTTGATCATCTGTTGCATACCAGAAACATTGTACACGAGATGAAAAGGTTATATACTATCAATATAAACATTCTTTCTTGATTTAGGAGTTGATAAATTAGAAGGTTTTAGGTTATATAATAAATTTGTAATTTTTTCAAATGTTTTACTACAATGGCGAAAATATTAATATGCTTTAGCTTTGTATAAGCCACAGCACTTTATATTACACTATTTATCTAGGACCATCTATATAACACCGTTGTGTGACTCAGCTCTGTCACCCCACTAAATCCGTATGGTAAACGCATAAGTTGAACCGACACACTGAACCAACAAACAGAGGCCGCTTATAGAACCCACCACCCTGAAACGTTCCTTGAGCACACCAGTTGAAACCAAACACCGAACAAACTCATTCCAAAAAACCAAGACAATACCAAAATGATAAAAAATTACCTGATTGCATGGTCTTGAACCGTTGGAGTCATGTTAGGCGACGATAAGATAGCTCAAAGGAAGTAGTTCATCACTCTGCTTTAAGTGACAAAATGAGATTTGCTCCAAGCGGATGTCCATGCTTGGGCTAGAAGACCGTTGCTTCCTGATGCGTAGGGATTGCACCAGGCTTTACCTCTCGAGGGATCTCGAGAAGCTTACAACCCCCACCAGGCAGTGTACCTGATCGTTGTAGTATATTATAGTGACAAGTACCGGGGGATTGATCGTTCAGCTAGGAATAGTGTCGCTAGGATTAGAAAACCTAAATACTAGTTCTAGAGAGGAGGGGTGATTCTTTTTGTATTTTTATATTTTTAAGAAAGCAAATTAAAAATCTCGGGTTTGAAGGATTTGTGCGGAATTAGTTGCTAGTCAACTAACCCAATACTAAGATGCAATCAAAATAAAATACTAAAAATGAAAATAAAACTATATTAAACTAAGATTGTGAGCAATAAGTGGAGAAATGTGTTTACTTAGATTTCACTACTCCCTAGATATCTTTTACATGTTAATTACTTGATATAGTTGCGTGGATGACGGATTGTATTCCTTAATACTATTCATGGGGTGGCATACTTACTTCCCCAATCCTATGAGTGCCTACTTCACTCTTATGTCAAGCCTCCAAGAAGCTCCTAGCATGGGATCATTAGAATTTACTCATGCATTAAATACAACCAATAAAACCTAGTACACATCGGTTCATGTTTCCTAAGACGTTCAAGCATGTTACCATTTGGAGATCTGCCAGTTTTCTTAAGCCTAACATTGAAATCATTCATCCAATACAACCATAAACAAGTAATCAACACATAATCAACATCTGGGTTTCATTAGATCTAAGCAAACACAAGATAAATCTAGCCTAGCATGGTGGAATCAAGACAAGCACAAGATATAGACAACCAACACATAGACATATTGATTGAATTAAAAGAATACTTATCTCAATAGCACATGTAAGGGTTCAAGGGCTGAAACCCTTGAAAAAGCTGTAAAATACGTATATGGTTCAGCCTTAGGGTTTCTCCAAACTTGTTCCTCCTCAATGAATGAAAATTAGAAAACTATATATAGATATTAGAGGCTGACGGCGTCAAGAACAACCTTGTGACGCCGTCATCTAGCCGCCAAAATAATCCTCGGACTGCCTTGATCTACATCTGACGCCGTCATGTAGCCCACTTTTGCAGGCCGTCACACATTTAACTCTTGATGCTCTATTTTGTGACGCCTTCATTTCTGTACTGGGTCGTCATGATCCTTACTCTTGACGCCGTCAAATTCTTCCTCTTGACGTCGTCACACACTGTTCCCAGCTTGGAAAATTAAGTCTTTGGCGTTTTCTTCACTTTTATGCTCCAAAAACGTCCGAATTGCTTCCTTTTCCAGATTTCACTCCCAAAGTACCTAAAATCACAAAAGGAACGATTTAGGGCAATATTTGATCAAATAAATTCAATTCCGGGCTTAAATGACCCCCTAAAAACGGATCATTTTTCGCCTCATCACTTCCTGATGACGTATAATACGGCTAGCAGACTTAATAGGCCTGGACTATACTATACGACTGGGCTCCGGCCCCACAACGAACTGGGCTCCGGCCTAATAAACCCAAAAAGCAGGGTATGACTAAAACGCCCCGGCCACGAGCAGGGCACAAGGACATCTACGGACAGATTGAGCGACACTCCCGAAGTACGCTCACGGACTGACCCACGGTCCGAAAAATGATCCACATCTACCAAACATCGGTTAAGCTCAGGACCCTTGCCCGACAAGGGTCCCACCTTTGCCACTATTACAACAAGCGAAATACTAGGCAATCCTAGCATTTCAACCACCTATAAAAGGTGGCTTCAGTACACAATTCGAGGTATGACTTTCTCACTCATCCCAACACACACAGATACTTCTCTGACAAACATGTGTAGTTACTCTCACGCCGGAGCTTAATCGTGGGGTCCGTCCCCACGGTATGGCTAATGGTTTACCTTTATTTGTGCAGGGAATAGAACTCTTTACTTGGATTAGTGCACAAACCATACAGCGGACGGCCCACCAAGGACAGCCCGCACCTGACTAAGCCCAATTCTAACCCATTCACAATTTTTGCACTAACAAGTTAGCGCCATCCGTGGGACCGATGCATAATTGCGTTCTTGGAAAATACTCACAATGAGCAAAAGATCTAACGACAACATTTCCATACCACCATCTGCCTAGTGGATGAGGGTAAGGAAAGTCAAAGCACTAAAAGATCAACCCAGACTGGCATTCGGCGCGCCCCCCGGGAGCCCAATGGCAACCATGTCTTTTCAGCTACTCGTGGGTTCGAATGGGAAAGCTCATCAAAAGGAAATTCTCCGGATCAAACCCGAGGGGAAGCGGGCACGCTTGAACCCTAGAACAAATCAATGACGCCTTTAAGCAAACAGGCCCTACCTAGACAAAGGCCCAAAACAACTAAAGAAAAGGCAGTAGCCTAACAGCAGGTCAGGAGATTCTAGCGGCAATACAAATGCACCAGAGAGAGGAAAATAAGGAATCATGGTGATGCAAGAAGAGCCCGCACGTTCACACTGGCATGATCTGACGAAACCAACATACCGCGCAACGAAGACAGAAACTGTGCGAGGCAGCCATAGTCCGCAGCCTGAAGGGATCAGACTTGAGTCTAAAAGGGGGTGGTGAGACACCCACCAAAAGCGGAAAACAATACCCAAAATATGGAAAGAACGATCCAATCAACTCGGCGCAAGGTCGTTGGGAAAACCTCGTATGCTAGATCATCCCGGATGGCCCGGGAGAACCTCGGACCAAATAAGCCACCTCGGCATCGGTCAAAGAGTTGTGCGAAAGCAATATTTGGACACAACAGTCCAAAACCAAGACATTAAAACCTATGTTCTAAAAGCAATATCGGTCAAATAGCTCCTAAATGAAAAGCTGATTCATGAAGCTTTTTAAACAATTATTTACAGTTATAAATATGTCTTTTTATGTAATTTTACATTTAATAATTGCATTTAATAGCTAACTTACCAAGCACTTTTATTAAAAAAAGATACAGCTTGTAGCTAATGTTAACATTTTTCCAGTTTATAGCTTGCAGTTTATAGTAAACAACTTACAGCTAGTTTTGCCAATCATACCTATTTAAAAAAAATAGAAGTGAGACAATAATATTAGGAAGGTGATTTTTTTTCGGAGTTTTTGTGTTTGTGATTATCTTCAAATTTTTTGTTGAATAGATAGTAACTAGTGACACGCCTTATCTTATCATTAATAACAAAGCTCATACAAATTCATTGTTAACGTGTAAAGAATCAATAGCTCGTTTTACTAGCTTTTAACTAATTTCTAGTTTCAATGATACAATTCCAATTTTATGTCCAAAACGTGATTATGATGATCTAGTTAAACGCTAATTTTTACTCATCGTTATCCAAGCATGTCGCTAGTCATAAGCATGTCGCTAATTTAGCACACATGATGAAAGACCGTAGCAAAAAATAGCAAGCCTAAAAAGTTTACCCTGAGAAAGATACAACAACCTCCCATAACCATCACCTCACGGCGTCACAAGGACAAATTCAGACCATGACTACACCTTTACCGAAAATAAATACACAATTTACTTATTAATTTGTCAACCTTGATAATTCAATTTGATGAAAAATGATCAATCTCTTAAACGCCTTTTGGATTTAACAAGACTGAATTACAAACCCAAATATCACCATCACTACACTACTTCATTTTGTTTTCCAAACAGTACTCATAGAAAAACAAAAACCAAAAAACAAACATTATCATAAATAGTAAATATGATTTTCAAGATTTAGATATTATGAAAGAATTAAAATGAAATGAAACTCATTCAATTAATATGCAATCAATGGTTTAAATTTATTGAATTAATCACGATCTTAAGTAAAAGAAAAAAACAAATCAAATGAAATACGTGAACATTAGTATATAGATTAGTATGCCATCAACCTTTCTATGGATAGAGGCTTATATTTCACAACTTGAACCATGGCTAAAGATGAAGAGACAGATCTACCCATATTACTCAAAGTTCCATACAATCTCAACATTAAAAACAAGCTTGATATGAATTCATTGTTATCATGAAGATAATCAGTTAGCTCGTTTTACTAGCTTTTTGTAAGTGTGCAAAAATTTCTAGCTGTATGCTACCATGCGCTAATAAAGCATGTCGCTAGTTATAAGATATGGTTATTACCAAGACGCAAAAAAATAGCACACTTGATCGAGAAAAGACCCGATGAAAATTAGTAAACCTAAAAAGTTTACCCTAAGCATACAACAATCTCCCACAATTATAGATCACCTCACAACGACATAAGGACATATTTAGACCAAGACTACACCTTTACCAAAATATATAGACAATCTACCTATTATTCTATCTCAAATTATAATCTTTATAATTGAATTTGATGAAGAAAAATCAAATTTCCTAAATGCCTTAGGGATCTAATATGTTGGAATCACAATCCAAAATGCCACCATAATTATGCTCTGTCATTTTGTCTATCACATTTCTTCGATTATGTTCCATTAGTTTCTTGATGAATAACCTTTGGATAGCCCTAGTAATTACCGAGATAGTTTTTTCATATGTCTATTCTTGGCAAAAAGTTTAATGTGGCCTCATCTTAATGACGCTACGCCTTTTGATTTGTTAATTACAATGCGTTGAGTAAATGTGGCCCCATTTTAATGATGCTATATTTCTTGATTAGTTAGTTACAAAACTGTTTGTGAATCGGGCCTCGTCTTAATGACATTGTGTCTCCTGATTCGCAAATTATAAAGTGTACAGTGAATGTGGCTTCGTCTTAATGGCACTCTGTCTTCTAATTCATTTGTTACACCGCGTTATTTAGTCATTGATAAATATTTAAATTGGACACGAGGTACTTATAGAAGCAATATAATTCACAAGTAGAGACCTTTTATAACTAGACTAAAGATTGCGTATTCATGTTGGTTTGTTTTGTTGATCTAGGTTTCTTACAATCATGTTGCTATGATCTAAATTGTTGCTAAAACCATATAAACTTTAATAAAAATGTTTTTTGATTGATTGAAACTAGTCCAGCAACCTTACTTCTATCAAGCAGTTAGGGTGTGATCTTTGCAAGTCTTTTCAATTTATGAATTATATTACATTGTGACCTAATAAAGAAAGCTATAAATGTAATGTCACCATAATCAAATTTTTCATACATTGATTGCTTCACTAGTTTTCTTTTACTATAGACAACCGTTTACATTTAATTCGATATTAATTTAATAAAGAAAAAACACATGCATTTTATTACATGTGTTCTATGTAAATCTTGTCGATCCTATATCTTCATACCATAGTTTACAATGTGACAATAAGTATTAAATCAGCATAATAAATTTAGTCTTTTGAATTGTAACATGATGAAAAAAAGTTATACCAATTAAGGTTTTACTACTGTTATCTATATAACATTGTAATTTAATTGTAACAATTCGCAATTTCAGGTTAATTACTATTCCCGGAAAATTTTACTATTCACTTTTACTATTCATTTTTCCTGAAATTTGATTTTTGTTTCATGGCCTCGAGTGATAAATCCTTTCCATGACAAATTAAAAGTTTGACACTCGTCAGATCATTTTCGTGAAAATTAACAAGGAATTACACGTTTTAAGGTAAAATGTCATTCAAAAATTCTACGCACAACGAAACTCGACTGCGTTAAGTGACCCCGCATCAGAAAAATGTTTAGTACTCTCATGATTAATTAGAGAATTAATCATGACTGTGAAAAACATGACCAAATAAACCTCGGCCGTGAAAAACTGGAATTTTCACTTTTAAGCGTTTTCACTCAGCCGTAACCTTAGCCTATACCTGCACCGCGTTTCTAAGACGATTTGAGTTTTCACATTTTTGGAATAAGTCAACATATTTTTCCCTCCTCCTTTGACCAAAAATCATTCCTTGATTTTATAAATCATTCCTTGATTTGTAGGCTTACGGTTTTATGTCTAAAAGATATTTAATACCAACCGACACTAGACTGAGCCCAGTCTAAACATTATAAGTCATTTTAAGTCATTATTATCCTATTAGAAAAGCTACATTTTACTTTTCTCAATTTTACGCAACTTTCGTACGTTTTACGTATTACGCGTTTTAGACCCGTGTTTCCAGTTTTAGCAGGGTTTGAGCAACCCAATAGAACCTACCACTCATTTTATATTTTATTATGGAGTATATTGACATGTTTAACCATACTTTCAAGTTTCATCTTTTTAGGATACCCGGTTTTACGTTTCGTGACTTAACAACTTATGGTTAGCATTTTCGGAGTCGAAACTAACTACATAAGCTTGGATAATATCATCACAAACCAATACTTCCTCTCCAAGTTCATGAACCGCCATAGGGGGGGGGGGATTCACCACCCATGTGGCTTGATCTCATGCTAGGAGGCCTTAGATCCTTACATGTGTTAACCTTGCTCTCCAAGGGTTGACAAGTCAATGAAATGTAACCTCCTCAGGACCCTATATAAGCCCCCCTCCCCTTTGTTGGCCGTCCCATATACCACACACCAACACCATCTCCTTTGCTCATTTACTTCCAAGTTTTGTGCAAGGATCAAGTGCTATATCAACACATAAACCCTAGTTTGGTTTTGATTCATCATAACTACTTCCAATCTTTAGAACTTTGGTGATTTCTCTTGAGTTTGAATCCACTCAAGTCACCTCAACTTTCATCATCTTTCTTTAAAGAATACAAGGGTAGAAAGATTGCTTGAAGCAAAGTAGGGTGAAGCTTAAATCTATCAAAGTCCGTACCTTACTAGTTACTTACCTTTCTTTTAGAAAGCCTCAAGTTGTAAGCAAACCCTAACATACTTTCTTGCTAAATATCATTTTCATGCTATTTATGTTTCTTTCATGCTATATATGGTCTTTGTATTATGTTCATGATGTATAAAAACTAGTAAAACAAGTTATGGTATATATATGTTAACTTATGTTATTTAAACAAGTAAACTAGTGAATTTTATGGAGAACCACGACCAAAATAGTACAACTATGATATTTGACACTTACTTACTGTTAAAGAGGACTTAACAAGGAAAACATATCAATTTGAATCACCCAAAACGAGTACCCGAGTCAAAAGTTATGACCATTTGAAGTTAGCAAAACCAAAACGCCGAAACTGCTGATACCTACTGTTTTGCATTCTGCCATTTTGAAAGTCACCCTTCTGGTCTGGTTCATCAAAAAGTTAAAACACGAAAGTTGTCTGGAACGACGTTTTCGTTCAGGAGTAAAGAAGCTCGAGCCCTGAAAACGCTTTCCGAGTGATATTTTTCTTCAAATTCTTAACAGCCCATTTTTAGACCAAAGTTACTATATAATAGTTATGGTTTACTTAAACATACAATTTGGATCTACTTCATCTAAAGAACCATGAGATCTTACAAGTAATTGTCATACAAGACTTAAGAAACTTACCCTAATAACAATCTTTATGTAAAAGTAAACTTTCCTAAGTTTATTCAAATATTAGACATGAAACTTTTCGGATCAAAACTTATATATTTGTTATCAAATACTACAATAGTAGGGAGCCTCATGTGAGGAGTTCATTAAGCAAGCCGTCGAGATGAGTTGTGGATTTACGAATTAAAGTGTCCTGGCTCCTCGAACGTTTACTCCATGACTTCTGAATTATGTCAGCCCGAACGGTAGTAAGAGATGTACAACCTATACATGTTTCATAAACCATTTATATTCAAAGACTTACACTATATACTAAGTACTACATCATGAACATTATGCAAGACATATATAGGCAATTCTTCGTATTCTTAGACGTTACTCCAAACCTAAGTCCCAACGTTCTATTATAGGCTGCTCTTAGAGACTTTCGCAATTCGACTACCACTTTCATTTCTCATTGCTTAAGCTTAAGGTGAGTCATAGCCCCTACTCTTTTCATACTTGTTTTAAACTCTTTTGGGGAGATACATGCTTAAAATACTTGCTTTCTCTTTTACTAAGGACAATTTTACTCATATGCTATGCTATATTTTTATACTCTTAAACATGATGTGTAGTTTTATTACGATATGTGCCTTAATGTGTGAAAACTATTATATATGCTATATTCTTTAACCACTGTTTAACTCCTGGATGGAGCCGATGGAGAGGTATTGATAGTACTATCGGGCTGACGCCACCACCATTGCAATATATTCCTGGCCTTGGGTGAATATAATCCAGCTTTGAAGCGTTGGTGCTTATTCTTATGAAGCATTTGTGCTTATTCTTGTCAAGAGGTTTAGTAGGCAGTGATACTTTACATTAAGCGTGCATATATCGTATACACATATATTGAAATCATGATATACTTTAGCAGTGGGTTGTGAACACGCAGGTTGCAAGTGTTGTTATGGGCGGTACTTGCAACTGAGTGGATTCACGATGCCTTTGCTGTGCGAATATTCTTTAAAGACTTTTCAACTGTTTTAAGACAAACTCTATGAACTCACCAACCATTGTGTTGACACTTTAGCATGTTTGTCTCAGGTCTGTAAGGTGATAAGCTGTTGCATGGAGCATAGAGTCGCTTGGCATGTTTTGAAGACTTATGCTTTTATCTTTACCATTCGATATGTTTTAAAACTCTTATGTATTGTATTATGGAACTCAAGTTTGTAACTCGGAACTTATTAATCGAATGGTAATTTTCAAAACGTCTCATTTAGAGTTCGTTTTCTATACCTTGTACTTTGTATTATGAAGTAGCACCCCAATGACACAGTCTTCCGCTGCGATATTTTGGGGGTGTTACAGATTGGTACCAGAGCCTTGGTTATAGAGAACTAGGTTGCATATACTACCTAGACTATAACTGCTATAAACATTAAGACTCTCCTCTTTATATTGCCTTACACACACTTCATGCGCATATGCTTATTGCTAATTGCTTGTTTAGGAGAAACCCCAGACAATAGTCAAGTCATCAAAAATTTAGAGCTAAGTAATAATTGTTTAATTAACTTAATCTTGTGACAGTTCTTGTTTGATAAGACATAAGATTAAGTTAAATAAAGGTTATTAGTTTCCTGTAGAGATTTGATGATTTGCCTTATACTTACTTTATATGATCCTAATACCTAGAAGTGGTTCATATGTCCTAGTACGACACTCAAACCTTTCTACAAGCATGACTAGTCCTTTTCGTCATATCACCTTCTCTAGATACCCACACTACGTTACCCTTTCACAACTTAAGAGCAGATGATAGAGAGTCTACCCAATTATGTAGTATCAATTGTTGAGATATGTGTGCCTGGTAATATGTATACGTGTGAAAGGAAGAAATTATAATTATGGTGGCCAACATAATTATAAATGCGTCACGACTCACGTAGACATATGTGACCATGCTTACATTAATCAACGATTGACTCAAATTGACAAGATTTAAGACTAAGTAGTCTAGGAATATCACCTCATATCTGACGTCGACAAAATGTCCCTCCTTGTAGATATCATGGCACCAAAGAGAGTAACTCGTAGCACTAGCCGAGGTGGTGCAACACCAAGGGGCGGAAGAACTGGTGGTCGTGGAGGTAGAGGAGCTGCTCACGACACTAGTAACCCTAGTAATGATAGTGGAAGAACTGGTGGACGTGGAGGTAGAGGAGATGCTCACGACACTAGTAACCCTAGTAACGATGGTGGAAATCCAGATGTCTCCACCATTATTGCCCAACAACTACAAAACCTACTTCCCACCATAGTCACACAAGTTGGCAATCACATGAACAATTCGGGAAACCACGGAAGCATAAATGACGCTACAAATGATGGAGGAAGGAATGGTAATAACAACAACAACAACAACAACAACAACAACAACAACAACAACAACAACAACAACCATAGGACTGGATGTACGTATAAGGAATTTACGTCATGCAAACCAATTGAGTTTAATGGTAAAGGAGGTGCATTAGCATATACACGATGGGACGAGAAGATGGAGTCAGTGATCGATATCAGTAACTGTGCAATCCACCAGAGAGTGAAATATTCTGCATGCTTGCTATCAGAAAAGGCATTGACATGGTGGAACATGCAGATTCAAGCAAGGAGTAGAGAATCAGCTGTAGGCATGACATGGGACGACTTTAAGGGACTACTGAAGGAAGAGTACTGCCCGGTTAATGAAATGCAAAAACTAGAGGATGAGTTTTGGCATCACTCTATGGTAGGGGCTGGTCATGCAACCTACACAGATCGGTTTCATGAACTAGCTAAACTAGTTCCTCATCTGGTTACCCCTGAATCCAAAAGGATTGAGAGGTACATCTATGGCCTTGTTCCTGAGATTCGTGGGACAATGAAAACAACCGAACCTCCCACAATTCAGAGTGCAATATTAAGAGCAGGGACCCTAACAGATGAGATGGTTAGGAATGAAACTTTGAAGACTAGTGATAAAAGGAAGGGAGCAGGTGAATCAGGCGAGCAAAAGGGTACAATGGTTGATAATAAGAGAGCAAGAGGATTTGCGGCAACAGTTTATGATCAGAAAAAGTATGAGGGTCCACATCCTAAGTGTACTAAATGTGCTTATCATCATCAGAAGTCTGAACCATGCCGAGTGTGTACAAAATGCAAACAGTTGGGGCATTTTGCAAATAAGTGTAGAGCATCGATGAATGCGGGCAATATAGGAAACAACCAAAAGACATGCTATGAGTGCAACAGCCCAACCCACTTCCGATATAATTGTCCTAGGTTGAATGGGGCACAGGGACAAGTGCTGGATAACCCGACTCTACCCGTAATGCTTGAAGAAAATAACCCAAACCGTGGATACAATGTTAGTCCACCTCGGGGTCGAGCATACTATTTGGGTGCAAAGGAAGCCCGCAATGCGTAACGGGTACGTACCTTATCCTACCATATTATTCTATTCTAGTTAAAAATCTAGCTTTATTATGCCGCAATATAGATAAGAGACCTAGACACACTAAACTTCAGGACGAAGTTTCCTTAAGGGGTAGAGACTGTAACAATTCGCAATTTCAGGTTAATTACTATTCCCGGAAAATTTTACTATTCACTTTTACTATTCATTTTCCCCGAAATTTTCTCGAAATTTGATTTTTGTTTCATGGCCTCGAGTGATAAATCATTTCCATGGCAAATTCAAAGTTTGACACTCGTCAGATCATTTTCGTGAAAGTTAATAAGGAATTACACGTTTTAAGGTAAAACGTCATTCAAAAATTCTACGCACAACGAAACTCGACCGCGTTAAGTGACCCCGCATCAGAAAAATGTTTAGTACTCTCATGATTAATTAGAGAATTAATCCTGACTGTGAAAAACATGACCAAATAAACCTCGGCCGTGAAAAACTGGAATTTTCACTTTTAAGCGTTTTTACTCAACCGTAACCTTAGCCTATACCTGCACCGCGTTTCTAAGACGATCTGAGTTTTCACATTTTTGGAATAAGTCAACATATTTTTCCCTCCTCCTTTGACCAAAAATCATTCCTTGATTTTATAAATCATTCATTGATTTTTAGGCTTACGGTTTTATGTCTAAAAGACATTTAATACCAACCGACACTAGACTGAGCCCAACCTAAACATTATAAGTCATTTTAAGTCATTATTATCCTATTAGAAAAGCTACATTTTACTTTTCTCAATTTTGCGCAACTTTCGTACGTTTTACGTATTACGCGTTTTAGACCCGTGTTTCCAGTTTTAGCAGGGTTTGAGCAACCCAATAGAACCTACCACTCATTTTATATTTTATTATGGAGTATATTGACATGTTTAACCATACTTTCAAGTTTCATCTTTTTAGGATACCCAGTTTTACGTTTCGTGACTTAACAACTTATGGTTAGCATTTTCGGAGTCGAAACTAACTACATAAGCTTGGATAATATCATCACAAACCAATACTTCCTCTCCAAGTTCATGAACCGCCATAGGGGGGGGGATTCACCACCCATGTGGCTTGATCTCATGCTAGGAGGCCTTAGATCCTTACATGTGTTAACCTTGCTCTCCAAGGGTTGACAAGTCAATGAAATGTAACCTCCTCAGGACCCTATATAAGCCCCCCTCCCCTTTGTTGGCCGTCCCATATACCACACACCAACACCATCTCCTTTGCTCATTTACTTCCAAGTTTTGTGCAAGGATCAAGTGCTATATCAACACATAAACCCTAGTTTGGTTTTGATTCATCATAACTACTTCCAATCTTTAGAACTTTGGTGATTTCTCTTGAGTTTGAATCCACTCAAGTCACCTCAACTTTCATCATCTTTCTTTAAAGAATACAAGGGTAGAAAGATTGCTTGAAGCAAAGTAGGGTGAAGCTTAAATCTATCAAAGTCCGTACCTTACTAGTTACTTACCTTTCTTTTAGAAAGCCTCAAGTTGTAAGCAAACCCTAACATACTTTCTTGCTAAATATCATTTTCATGCTATTTATGTTTCTTTCATGCTATATATGGTCTTTGTATTATGTTCATGATGTATAAAAACTAGTAAAACAAGTTATGGTATATATATGTTAACTTATGTTATTTAAACAAGTAAACTAGTGACTTTTATGGAGAACCACGACCAAAATAGTACAACTATGATATTTGACACTTACTTAATGTTAAATAGGACTTAACAAGGAAAACATAGCAATTTGAATCACCCAAAACGAGTACCCGAGTCAAAAGTTATGACCATTTGAAGTTAGCAAAACCAAAACGCCGAAACTGCCGATACCTACTGTTTTGCATTCTGCCATTTTGAAAGTCACCCTTCTGGTCCGATTCATCAAAAAGTTAAAACACGAAAGTTGTCCGGAACGACGTTTTCGTTTAAGAAAGAAGCTCGAGCCCTGAAAATGCTTTCCGAGTGATATTTTTCTTCAAATTCTTAACAGCCCATTTTTAGACCAAAGTTACTATATAATAGTTATGGTTTACTAAGACCAAGAGGTCTAATGACCTAAAGCCAAGACCACAACCATGGCTAGATCCAAGGTTGAGTCTCAAGACCATGGAAAAATGACCAAGGTCACGGCGAAGCCATGACTAAAGACCATATAAACTTACCTAGGCGAAAACATGAACTAAAGAGTTAGCGATAACTTAAACATACAATTTGGATCTACTTCATCTAAAGAACCATGAGATCTTACAAGTAATTGTCATACAAGACTTAAGAAACTTACCCTAATAACAATCTTCATGTAAAAGTAAACTTTCCTAAGTTTATTCAAATATTAGACATGTAACTTTTCGGATCAAAACTTATATATTTGTTATCAAATACTACAATAGTAGGGAGCCTCATGTGAGGAGTTCATTAAGTAAGCCGTCGAGATGAGTTGTGGATTTACGAATTAAAGTGTCCTGGCTCCTCGAACGTTTACTCCATGACTTCTGAATTATGTCGGCCCGAACGGTAGTAAGAGATGTACAACCTATACATGTTTCATAAACCATTTATATTCAAAGACTTACACTATATACTAAGTACTACATCATGAACATTATGCAAGACATATATAGGCAATTCTTCGTATTTTTAGACGTTACTCCAAACCTAAGTCGCAACGTTCTATTATAGGCTGCTCTTAGAGACTTTCGCAATTCGACTACCACTTTCATTTCTCATTGCTTAAGCTTAAGGTGAGTCATAGCCCCTACTCTTTTCATACTTGTTTTAAACTCTTTTGGGGAGATACATGCTTAAACTACTTGCTTTCTCTTTTACTAAGGACAATTTTACTCATATGCTATGCTATACTTTTATACTCTTAAACATGATGTGTAGTTTTATTACGATATGTGCCTTAATGTGTGAAAATGCTTAAACTACTTGCTTTCTCTTTTACTGAGGACAATTTTACTCATATGCTATGCTATACTTTTATACTCTTAAACATGATATGTGCCTTAATGTGTGAAAACTATTCTATACGTTATATTCTTTAACTACTGTTTAACTCCTGGATGGAGCCGATGGAGAGGTATTGATAGTACTATCGGGCTGACGCCCCCACCATTGCCATATATTCCTGGCCTTGGGTGAATATAATCCAGCTTTGAAGCTTTGGTGCTTATTCTTATGAAGCATTTATGCTTATTCTTGTCAAGAGGTTCAGTAGGCAGTGATACTTTACATTAAGCGTGCATATATCGTATACACATATATTGAAATCATGATATACTTTAGCAGTGGGTTGTGAACACACAGGTTGCAAGTGTTGTTATGGGCGGTACTTGCAACTGAGTGGATTCACGATGCCTTTGCTGTGCAAATATTCTTTAAAGACTTTTCAACTGTTTTAAGACAAACTTTATGAACTCACCAACCATTGTGTTGACACTTTAGCATGTTTGTCTCAGGTCTGTAAGGTGATAAGCTGTTGCATGGAGCATAGAGTCGCTTGGCATGTTTTGAAGACTTATGCTTTTATCTTTACCATTCGATATGTTTTAAAACTCTTATGTATTGTATTATGGAACTCAAGTTTGTAACTCGGAACTTATTAATCGAATGGTAACTTTTCAAAACGTCTCATTTAGAGTTCGTTTTCTATACCTTGTACTTTGTATTATGAAGTAGCACCCCAATGACACAGTCTTCCGCTGCGATATTTTGGGGGTGTTACATTAATTTCTCCATCATATAGTCCACCTAAATTGATTGCTTTGTCAGCAGTGTCTCACCACAGACAATATATACTTTACATTTAGTATAATTAAGACTCATACATTTCAACACTAAACAACAAAAGTACTATTTCTCAATCTCATCATCTATCCGGTGAGTTGCCGACCCGATTTGTTATAGTACACGCCTTTGTTTGTCCCCTGTAGCTTCTCGCTTTGGAATTTTAATGTCTAATATGAAAACCTGATGCTTCAAAGAAAAAAGTATAAAAAGAGTACACAATGTTTGCTAGAACAAAAGTAAGTGATGCAGTTAACATTTTAATATCAAAACACCGAATTTTCATAACAAAATTATCATATATTTATAGCAAAGGCATCCCCCTAATATATCACCATCGATGTTTGCAATTACCAAAATAATGCAGTATAGCAATTTATCAACACAACTAAACATACATTCTATTACAAATTGTCATATAATTATAACAAAGAAGTTCCCCCAAGACGCGACCATTGATGTCTGTGTGTCACTAAATTCCCTAAGATATCATTTGGCTCCTTCGCAGAAACATGTCACAGAATACTCCCGATTCTGAAAAAGCAATTAGTAAACCATTAACAAAGATTATTGAAAAAGAAAAAAAAACATTAGCTTTTCAATAAAAATATATCTCACAACCTGAGTGTGACTCACAAAGATTTAGAGTCGAAATACTATGAACAATGATCATGTTGTTATTGTACGCAACTTTGAGAAGTATGTGTGGATCTGTCTCCACATCTTTTGCCATGTTTATGTGTTGAAGTTGTGAAATGTAAGCCTCTATTTATAGGAAGGTGAGGGCGTATTAGTAAATACACTAATTTTCATATATTTTATCTAATTGGTTAATTTTTTGTACCTCGAATGAGATTTATTATTTATGATAATGTTTACTCCATCGATTCTAGTTTATTTATCCACAAAAATAAAAAGTTCAATTTATAATAAATGCAATCAATGCAAGTTTTAGCTATTAAAATTTTATTTTTACCTTCAAACTAATAATATTGTTTTGGAAAAATTTAACTTTATTATAAGAATACTTATATAGTTGAAATAGGAAAAGAAGTAATTAATGATTGAGAAATTATCTTGATACCTGTTTGGTAGGGGCTTTTAAAGGAGCTGTTACCTTTTTGTTAATAAAATAATCTCATTTAAAATAAGTAGCTCTATTTGGATACATTAACTTCAAGCTTTTATTTTAAACAAATAGCTCCTAAATGAAAAGCTGATTCATGAAGCTTTTTAAACATTTATTTACAGTTATAAATATGTTTTTTTATGTAATTTTACATTTTATAATTGCATTTAATAGCTAACTTACCAAACACTTTTATTAAAAAAAGATATAGCTTGTTGCTAATGTTAACAGTTTTGCAGTTTATAGCTTACAGTTTATAGTTAACAGCTTACAGCTAGTTTAGCAAAACATATCTATAATATTAATAAAAAATGAGACAATAATATTGGGGCGGTGATTTTTTTTCGGAGTTTATGTGTTGTGATTTTCTTCAAATTTTTTGTTGAATAGATAGTTACTAGTGACACGCCTTATCTTATCATTAATAACAAAGCTCATACGAATTCATTGTTAACGTGTAAAGAATCAATAGCTCGTTTTACTAGCTTTTAACTAATTTCTAGTTTCAATGATATAATTCCAATTTTATGTCCAAAACGTGATTATGTTGATCTTGTTAAACGCTAATTTGTACTCATTGTTATCCAAGCATGTCGCTAATTTAGCACACATGATGAAAGACCGTAGCAAAAAATAGCAAGCCTAAAAAGTTTACCATGAGAAAGATACAACAACCTCCCATAACTATCACCTCATGGCGTCACAAGGACATATTCAGACCATGACGACTACACCTTTACCAAAACTATATACAATTTACTTATTAATATGTCAACCTTGATAATTCAATTTGATGAAAAATGATCAAATCTCTTAAACGCCCTTTGGATTTAACAAGACTGAATCACAAACCAAAATATCACCATCATTACACTACTTCATTTTGTTTGCCAAACACTACCCATAGAAAAACAAAAACCAAAAAACAAACATTATCATAAATAGTAAATGTGATTTTCAAAATTTAGATATTATGAAAGAATTAAATTGAAATGAAACTCATTCAATTAAAATGCAATCAATGGTTTTAATTTATTGAATTAATCATGATATTACGTAAAAGGAAAAAAACAAATCAAATGAAATATGTAAACATTAGTATATAGATTAGTATGCCATCAACCTTTCTATGGATATAGGCTTATATTTCACAACTTGAACCAAGGCTAAAGATGAAGAGACAGATGTACCCATATAACTCAAAGTTCCATACAATCTCAACATCAAAAACAAGTTTGATATGAATTCATTGTTTTTATGAAGATAATCAGTAAGCTCGTTTTACTAGCTTTTTGTTAATGTGAAAAATTTTCTAGTTGTATGCTACCATGCGCTAATAAAGCATGTCACTTGTTATAAGATATGGTTATTACCGAGACGAAAAAAAATAGCACACTTGATCGAGAAAAGACCCGATGAAAATTAGTAAACCTAAACAGTTTACCCTAAGCATACAACAATCCCTCACAATTATAGATCGCCTCACAACGACATAAGGACATACTTAGACCAAGACTACACTTTTACCAAAATATATAGACAATCTACCTATTATTCTATCTCAAATAATAATCTTCATAATTGAATTTGATGAAGAAAAATCAAATTTCCTAAACGCTTTAGGGATCTAATATGTTGGAATCATAATCCAAAATTCCACCATAATTACGCTCTATCATTTTGTCTATCACATTTCTTCGATTATGTTCCGTTAGTTGCTTGATGAATAACCTTTGGATAGCCCTAGTAATTACTGAGATACTTTTTTCATATGTGTATTCTTGGCGAAAAGTTTAATGTGGCCTCATCATAATAACGCTACGTCTTTTGATTTGTTAATTACAATGCATTGAGTAAATTTGGCCCCATTTTAATGATGCTACATCCCTTGATTAGTTAGTTACAAAACTGTTTGTGAATTTGGCCGCGTCTTAATGACGTTGTGTCTCCTGATTCGCAAGTTATAAAGTGTACAGTGAATGTGGCTTCGTCTTAATGGCACCGTGTCTTCTAATTCATTTGTTACACTGCGTTATTTAGTCATTGATAAATTTTTAAATTGGACACGAGGTACTTATAGAAGCAATATAATTCACAAGTAGAGACCTTTTATAACTAGAGTAAAGAATGCGTATTCATGTTGGTTTGTTTTGTTGATCCAGGTTTCTTACAATCATGTTGCTATGATCTAAATTGTTGCTAAAACCATATAAACTTTAATAAAAATGTTTGTTGATTGATTGAAACTAGTCCAACAACCTTACTTCTATCAAGCAGTTAGGGTGTGATCTTTGCAAGTCTTTTCAATTTATGAATTATATTACATTGTGACATAATATAGAAAGCTGTAAATGTAATGTCACCATAATCAAATTTGTCATACATTGATTGCTTTACTCGTTTTCTTTTACTATAGACAACCGTTTACATTTAATTCGATATTAATTTAATAAAGACCAAACACATAAATTTTGTTAAATGTGTTCTATGTAAATCTTGTGGATCCTATATATGCATACCATAGTTTACAATGTGACAATAAGTTTTAAATCAGCGTAGTAAATTTAGACTTTTGAATTGTATTATGATGAAAAAAGTTATACCAGTTAAGCTTTTACTACTATTATCTATATAACATTGTAATTTAATTTCTCCATCATATATTCCTCCTAAATTGATTGCTTTGTCAGCAGTGTCTCACCACAGACAATATATACTTTACATTTAATATAATAAATACTCATACATTTCAACACTAAACACCAAAAGTACTATTTCTCAATCTCATCATCTATCCGGTGAGTTGCTAACCCGATTTGTTATAGTACACGCCTTTGTTTGTCCCCTGTAGCTTCTTGCTTTGGGATTTTAATTTCTAATAAGAAAACCTGATGCTTCAATGGAAAAAGCATAATAACTAGTACACAATGTTTGCTAGAACGAAAGTAAGTGATGCAGTTAACATTTTAATATCAAAACACCGAATTTTCATAACGAAATTATCATATAATTATAGCAAAGACGTCCCCCTAAGATCCACCATCGATGTTTGCAATTACAAAAATAATGCAATACATCAATTTATCAACACAACTAAACATACATTCTATTACAAAATTATCTTATAATTATAGCCAAGAAGTTCCCCCAAGACGCCACCATTGATGTCTGTGTCTCTCTAAATTCCCTAAAATATCATGTGGCTCCTTCATTAAAACATGTCACAGAATTCTCCCGATTCTGAAACAGCAATTAGTAAACCATTAACAAGGATTATCGAAAAAGAAAAAAAAATATTAGCTTTTCAATAAAAATATATCTCACATCATGAGTGTGACTCGCGAAGATTTATAGTCGAAATACTATGAACAATGATCATGTTGTTATTGTACGCAACTTTGAGAAGTATGTGTGGATCTGTCTCTACATCTTTAGCCATGTTTATGTGTTGAAGTTGTGAAATGTAAGCCTCTATTTATAGGAAGTTGAGGTCGTATTAGTAAATACACTAATTTTCATATTTTATCTGATTGGTTAATTTTTTGTACCTCGAATGAGATTTATTATTTATGATAATGTTTACTCCATCGATTCTAGTTTATTTATCCACAAAAATAAAAAGTTCAATTTATAATAATCGCAATCAATGCAAGTTTTTGCTATTAAAATTTTATTTTTACCTTCAAACTAATAATATTGTTTTGGAAAAATTTGACTTTATTATAAGAATACTTATATAGTTGAAATAGGAAAAGAAGTAATCAATGATTGAGAAATTATCTTGATATCTGTTTGGTAGGGGCTTTTAAAGGAGCTGTTACCTTTTTGTTAATAAAATAATCTCATTTAAAATAAGTAGCTCTATTTGGATACATTAACTTCAAGCTTTTATTTCAAACAAATAGCTCCTAAATGAAAAGCTGATTCATGAAGCTTTTTAAACATTTATTTACAGTTATAAATATGTTTTTTTTATGTAATTTTACATTTTATAATTGCATTTAATAGCTAACTTACCAAACACTTTTATTAAAAAAAGATATAGCTTGTTGCTAATGTTAACAGTTTTGCAGTTTATAGCTTACAGTTTATAGTTAACAGCTTACAGCTAGTTTAGCAAAACATATCTATAATATTAATAAAAAATGAGACAATAATATTGGGGCGGTGATTTTTTTTCGGAGTTTATGTGTTGTGATTTTCTTCAAATTTTTTTTGAATAGATAGTAACTAGTGACATGCCTTATCTTATCATTAATAAGAAAGCTCATAACAATTCATTGTTAACGTCTAAAGAATCAATAGCTCGTTTTACTAGCTTTTAACTAATTTCTAGTTCCAATGATATAATTCCAATTTTATGTCCAAAACGTGATAATGATGATCTTGTTAAACGCTAATTTGTACTCATCGTTATCCAAGCATGTCGCTAATTTAGCACACATGATGAAAGACCGTAGCAAAAAATAGCAAGCCTAAAAAGTTTACCCTGAGAAAGATACAACAACCTCCCATAACTATCACCTCATGGCGTCACAAGGACATATTCTGACCATGACTACACCTTTACCAAAAATATATAGACAATTTACTTATTAATTTGTCAACCTTGATAATTCAATTTGATGAAAAATGATCAAATCTCTTAAACGCCTTTTGGATTTAACAAGACTGAATCATAAACCCAAATATCGCCATCATTACACTACTTCATTTTGTTTGCCAAACACTACTCATAGAGAAACAAAAACCAAAAAACAAACATTATCATAAATAGTAAATATGATTTTCAAGATTTAGATATTATGAAAGAAATCAATTGAAATGAAACTCATTCAAAATATGCAATCAATGGTTTAAATTTATTGAATTAATCATGATCTTACGTAAAAGAAAAAAAAATCAAATGAAATATGTAAACATTAGTATATAGATTAGTATTCCATCAACCTTTCTATGGATATAGGCTTATATTTCACAATTTGAACCAAGTCTAAAGATGAAGAGGCAGATGTACCCATATTACTCAAAGTTCCATACAATCTCGACTTTAAAAACAAGTTTGATATGAATTCATTGTTATCATGAAGATAATCAGTAAGCTCGTTTCACTAGCTTTTTGTTAATGTGAAAAAATTTCTAGCTGTATGCTACCATGTGCTAATAAAGCATGTCGCTAGTTATAAGATATGGTTATTACCGAGACAAAAAAAAAATAGCACACTTGATTGAGAAAAGACCCAATGAAAATTGGTAAACCTAAACAGTTTACCCTAAGCATACAACAATCTCCCACAATTATAGATCACCTGACAACGACATAAGGACATACTTAGACCAAGACTACACCTTTAACAAAATATATAGACAATCTACCTATTATTCTATCTCAAATTATAATCTTCATAATTGAATTTGATGAAGAAAAATCAAATTTCCTAAATGCCTTAGGGGTCTAATATGTTGGAATCACAATCCAAAATGCCACCATAATTACGCTCTGTCATTTTGTCTAGCACATTTCTTCGATTATATTCCATTAGTTGCTTGATGAATAACCTTTGGATAGCCCTAGTAATTACTGAAATACTTTTTTCATATGTGTATTATTGGCGAAAAGTTTAATGTGGCCTCATCATAATGACGCTACGTCTTTTAATTTGTTAATTACAATGCATTGAGTAAATTTGGCCCCATTTTAATGATGGTACATCTCTTGATTAGTTAGTTACAAAACTGTTTGTGAATTTGGCCTCGTCTTAATGACGTTGTGTCTCCTGATTCGCAAGTTATAAAGTGTACAGTGAATGTGGCTTCGTCTTAATGGCACCATGTCTTCTAATTCATTTGTTACACCGCGTTATTTAGTCATTGATAAATATTTAAATTGGACATGAGGTACTTATAGAAGCAATATATATAATTCACAAGTACAGACCTTTTATAACTAAACTAAAGATTGCGTATTCATGTTGGTTTGTTTTGTTGATCTAGGTTTCTTACAATCATGTTGCTATGATCTAAATTGTTGCTAAAACCATATAAACTTTAATAAAAATGTTTGTTGATTGATTGAAACTAGTCCAACAGCCTTACTTCTATCAAGAAGTTAGGGTGTGATCTTTGCAAGTCTTTTCAATTTATGAATTATATTACATTGTGACATAATAAAGAAAGATGTAAATGTAATGTCACCATAATCAAATTTGTCATACATTAGTTGGTTTACTAGTTTTCTTTTACTATAGACAACCGTTTACATTTAATTCGATATTAATTTAATAAAGACCAAACACATAAATTTTATTACGTGCGTTCTATGTAAATCTTGTCGATCCTATATCTGCATACCATAGTTTACAATGTGACAATAAGTATTAAATCAACGTAATAAATTTAGACTTTTGAATTGTAACATGATGAGAAAAGATATACCAATTAAGTTTTTACTACTATTATCTACATAACATTGTAATTTAATTTCTCCATCATATATTCCTCCTAAATTGATTGCTTTGTCAGTAGTGTCTCACCACAGATAATATATACTTTACATTTAATATAATAAATACTCATACATTTCAACACTAAAGATCAAAATTACTATTTCTCAATCTCATCATCTATCCGGTGAGTTGCTAACCCGATTTGTTATAGTACACGCCTTTGTTTGTCCCCTGTAGCTTCGCGCTTTGGGATTTTAATTTCTAATAAGAAAACCTGATGCTTCTAAGAAAAAAGCATAAAAACAAGTACACAATGTTTGCTAGAACGAAAGTAAGTGATGCAGTTGTGACAACTGGCAAATTAGGGAGACTTTAAAACCCGCATTACATTAAAAGTTTGAAGTTTTATTAAATAATTGAAATGTTATTCATAACTGATTTGTGAAATTTAAACCGATGTTTTAAATTTTGAAGTTTATGAGATATTGAATTCGAGTTATTGACTTATTATGAGATGTATATGTTGTGAATTATTGTTGAGACGTTTAGTTGCACTACGTTGACTCCGGAAATAGGAAAACCTAACGAGTTTAAATCTTTTGAATTACGGTCGCGTTATACGTTAAATGAACGTTTTATCTCTTATATAATTCGGAAATGTCTTTGGGAATTAATGGTGGCTTATAAAAATATATTTTGGCGACATCTGATAATTTCGAAAATAAATAATCGTGTTACGGGAAAAGCGATTCATAATATTTTACCTAAACATAAAAGTTATTGTGGCTTAATTGGAAAAATGAAACTTAAGGGACCAAGTTGTAATTTTCGGGTATAACTACCCTCACCCCTAACCCTAACCCTCATAATATCACAAATACTTTTCCCCCTCTCCCTCTCCTCTTGTCGCCGCCGGCTGCCACCCACCACAACACCACCACCACCAAAATACTCACCATCATTTTCTTGCTCTTGTGGTGTGAAACGCGCGCCCAAAACAAACCCTCCCCCTCCGTTTTCTCTTGACACCGCCGCATATAAACACCACACACCATTACACGTTAATTTTCTTGATTTTCATTCAATTGGAAGGTGAGAAATCGCGGGTTACGCGTCTGGTTTGACTAATTCGAGTCAAACCCAGATTTAATCTTGATATTGGGTATAAAAATTAAAGATGAAAATGTGTTTTGATATAAAACTTAAAATGGTATCCATGGGTGTCGACTCTTTCTTAATTTGGTGCTCGGATTTGGTTATTGGATGCGTTTGGTTGAGTTTGTGGCTCGATGGAGCTCAACCAAGACCTTGTGGTCTCGGTGTGATAATCTTTGGCTCGATTGGGAGCTTAACGTGACCCTTAGTCTGTTTGGTTGTGATATTGTAGCTCTTGGAAGCTTAACATGACCCTTGGTCCGTTTGGTTGTGGTATTGGAGCTCGTATGAGCTTCAACGTGACCCCTTGGTCCGTTTGGTTTGATTGTTTATGGGTTGGAGCTAACCGAGACCCTTATGGTCTCGTTGTTGTTTCCTTTGGCTCGAATGGTAGATTGAGACCCAAACGGGTCTTCCGGGTCGAAGTTTACTTGTTTTTGACCCACTTTGATTGATATGGTGATGTTTCTTTTGTTGTTGTGTTATGCTCTTGTTGTTGTTGTTGTTATTACTTTGGGCCGAGAGCATTGTGAGACCGAGACATTGTAGTCTCGGCAATGGACTTGTATTTTGAAGTTGTGTTGACGAAGTGTGATTTCGGGAACCGATTGTGTGACGATTATTAGATTGACGGAGATAGGTTAGAAAGGTGCCGTAGTCGGACCTTATTGTTGTAGCATGTGAAATGGGACAAATGACGGAGTTGTGGTTTGGACGGTATTATTTTGGACTCATGGTTGTGCGAGTCGGAGTCACGTTGACTTTCTAGTCAACAATTGATTTCGGCAAAACGCCTTAGCACTTGGATTTGGACAATGAGCTGAGAGTGATGACTCGGACATGTGACTCATCTTTTATAACTCGATATTAACTATAATTAAACTTAATAATAAAGACTCGCTATAACTTATATTAATGATATAAACATTTATATAAATATATAAATGTGAAGACATATATATATTTATATAAGTGCGTATATTAAAAATAAAGTGATCACGAGTAATAAAAATAATAAGGTAACGATATATATTATACTATGAGAATAGTATAATAAATGTCAGGAACGTTATTATAAATAAACTATTATAAATAATTATATAAAAATATAACGTTGAATGCTTTACGAAATAAAATGCATTTTTGGAAAATAACACGAGAAACCTATGAGTTATACGAGATCGAGGGCACTTGAGTCCAAGTGGGCTATCTTATTTAATTAATGACTTTTGTGCTTGTCACGGATGTGTGACGTTAATATATTCATTTTATATAACTACGTAACTTATTTGATCGACGGATTAAATAGGACCTATTTGGTTATATAAAATGGTCTATTAACGGGTATTGTATCCTACGATGCCCACAGGTTGTGGTAGGAGTGCGGGATAATGAGCTACTAAATATCTCGTGAGGTTTACCAAATTGACGAATTTGGTAAGTTTAACGATATATTTAGGAAACTTATTAACTTAAATACTTACCATATAGTATTCTACGTGCTATGTGACTTAGGTTTTGGTATGATATTGGAATAATGTATTAGGTAAATAAGTTGTAGAGGATTACCAAGTCGACGGATTTGATAAGCTTCGATGATTTATTTAAATAATATATTGGGCCAATATTAGACCCGTAGAGCGTTTTTATTATTTCTTTCGATATGTCTTCTTGGTTTGTGTTGAGTCGACCTTCCACCCGTATGGATACCAAACGCCAAACTAATACGAGAAATGGATTTTTGGAAAGTAAAATGGAATACGTTCGGGATTGGGAATATTTAATTTTGAGGAAATGTTTCTTAAAAGAACTTATATTGTTAGGAAGTGTCGAGTCTGTAGTTGCTATCTTTTGAGTTGCTATACTTCTTGATTCTACCAGTTTCTTTGTGCGAATATCTGGACTTGAGGTGAGTCATAGCACCACTTTTACTTTTGAACTTTGTTTTCAATACTTGGGGTGAAAAACGTGCAAATTGTTTTATGTGGACTATTATTGCTGTTTATTTAAAACTTGCTATGCATATAGAACTAGGTAGATTATTGCGCATGTCGTATCCTTAGGAATGCATGAACATGTCGTATCCTTACGAATGTTGGGTATGTCGCATCCTTGCGAATGCATAGTGATTTGAGTTGGTTTTGGACTATAGTGTGCACCTATAGGATTGGTTTAGTGATTCGAGGCCTAGTCTAGCTAGCAAGCGTTTTTCGTATATGTCCAATTGATTGAATTAAGAATTTAAACCTATGATCTCACCAAAGAAAGCTGACTTTTAGCGCGTTTTCTCAGGTAATTAAGTGATGACTTTGGATGCATGGTTTGGAAGGCTTGGCTTTGGCAACCCGGTTTAAGGATCTATTTTCTCAAACTCTGATATGTATTTGCGGACCTACGTTTAATCTAATTGGGCCGTACTTTGAATATTTTGGGATGCATGTAAACTTTAAAAACCCCGTATGGTCTTGTTTTATTTATGTTTACTTTATCTCGTTCTTTTATAACTTGTGATGGATAGCAATCCACGTAGCACCCCGAAAGCTTGTTTAGTTTTCCGCTGTACCAAATTTTGGGGGTGTTACAGAAGTTAACATTTTAATATCAAAACACCGAATTTTCATAACAAAATTATCTTATAATTATAGCAAAGACGTCCCCCTAAGATACCACCATTGATGTTTGCAATTACAAAAATAATGCAATACATCAATTTGTCAACACAACTAAACATACATTCTATTACAAAATTATCTTATAATTATAGCAAAGAAGTTCCCCCTAGAAGCGACCATTGATGTCTGTGTCTCTCTAAATTCCCTAAGATATCATGTGGCTCCTTCACTGAAATACAATGTTGCAAAAATCGTGAATCGGTATTGAGGCGTTCCGGGGCCGATTAGCGATTTTTTACCGATTAATCGGCCGATTTTCTTGACTCGGCCGATTAATCGGCCGATTTCCGTGGAATTCTCTCCAAGGTCCCGGGCCGATTACCGATTAATCGGCCGATTCGGCCGATTTTTGCAACACTGCTGAAATATGTCACAGTATTCTCCCGATTCTGAAACAGCAATTAGTAAACCATTAACAAGGATTATCGAAAAAGAAAAAACAAAACATTAGCTTTTCAATAAGAATATATCTAACAACCTGAGTGTGACTCGCAAAGATTTAGAGTAGAAATACTATGAACGATGATCATGTTGTTATGGTACGCAACTTTGAAAAGTATGTGTGGATCTGTCTCTACATCTTTAGCGTGTGGATCTGTCTCTACATCTTTAACCACGTTTATGTATTGAAGTTGTGATATGTAAGCCTCTATTTATAGGAAGGTGAGGGCGTATTAGTAGATACACTAATTTTCATATATTTTATCTGATTGGTTAATTTTTTTTACCTCGAATGAGATTTATTATTTATGATAAGGTTTACTCCATAGATTCCAGTTTATTTATCAACAAAAATAAAAAGTTCAATTTATAATAAATGCAATCAATGCAAGTTTTAGCTATAAAAATTTTATTTTTAACTTCAAACTAATAATATTGTTTTGGAAAAATTTGACTTTATTATAAGAATACTTATAAAGTTGAAATAGGAAAAGAAGTAATTAATGATTGAGAAATTATCTTGATACATGTTTGGTAGGGGCTTTTTAGGGAGTTGTTACATTTTTGTTAAAAAAATAATCTTCTCTAAATTAAGTAGCTCCATTTGGATATATTAACTTCAAGCTTTTATTTCAAACAAATAGCTTCTAACTGAAAAGCTGATTCATAAAGCTTTTTAAACATTTATTTATAGTTATAAACTAGCAGGGTCCCCGCGCGATGCAGCTACGGGCACCCTGTAATTTAATTTTTTCGGTTAATAATTTATTTTATTTGTACGTTTTTTGGCAATAGTTTTACTGATTAGTTTTTTATGGCAAAAGTTTGATGAAATTTTGCTTAGTTTGTATTATTTTATTTATTATTTATTTTATGTTTTTGTTTAATAGTTTGCTTGGTTTGTACAATATGTGAACATATTTTATTTTATCATATTTTTTTTGACAATAAATTTTTGGATATCAAAAATTTCGTTTAGCTCGTGTCCGTTCGGGCTCGAGCCCGTTTGACCCCTGCCCGTTCGGCCTCGAGCCCATTTGGCTCATTGCCCGTTCGGGCTTAAAAATTTGTATAATATGCTTTATTATTTGTATTAGTGACATTTAATGCAGGAATTGTGTTTAAGTTGGTTGTACAATATGTTTGATAATTTGTATTTCTTATATAAGGGTGTTTTAATAAGTGTATTAATTGTATTTATTAACTATTTAATTAATTGTATTTAATGTACATAATTCAATTTTAAGTCATTAATTTTAAACTTTAATGGCAAAGACAAAGTGGTGTGTACATGAAGCTACTAAACTTGTACATGTCTAATTATATCTCATTTATTGTATTAAGTGTCTAATTGTCTTGAATCACTTGTACTTTTAGCATTAAAATGTGTAATGTTTAATTTTAAGTATTCCATTAATAGTAGTCATTCATGCTTTATAATATAGTATGATATGATATGTTTTTTTAATCTAATTTTACATTTTATAATTGCATGTAATAGCTAACTTACCAAACACTTTTATTGAAAAAAAGATACAACTTGTAACTAATGTTAATAGTTTTGCAGTTTATATCTTACAGTTTATAGTTAACAGATTACAGTTAGTTTTGCCAAACATACCTATAATAAAAAAAACAGAAATGAGACAATAAAATTGGGACGGCGACTTTTTTTTCCGGAGTTTTTGTGTTGTGATTTTCTTCAAATTTTTTGTTGAATAGATAGTAACTAGTGAAACGCCTTATCTTATCATAAATAACAAAGCTCATACGAATTCATTGTTAACGTGTAAAGAATCAATAGCTCGTTTTACTAGCTTTTAACTAATTTCTCATTTCAATGATATAATTCCAATTTTATGTCCAAAACGTGATTAGGATGATCTAGTTATACGCTAATTTGTTCTCATCATTATCCAAGCATGTCGCTAAGTTAACACACATGATGAAAGACCGCAGCAAAAAATAGCAAGCCTAAAAAGTTTACCCTGAGAAAGATATAACAACCTCCCATAACTAACACGTCACAGCGTCACAAGGTCATATTCAGACCATGACTACTCTTTTACCAAAAATATATAGACAATTTACTTATTAATTTGTCAACCTTGATAATTCAATTTGATGAAAAATGATCAAATCTCTTAAATGCCTTTTGGATTTAACAAGACTGAATCACAAACCCAAATATCACCATCATTACACTACTTCAGTTTGTTTGCCAAACACTACTCATAGAAAAACAGAAACCAAAAAACAAACATTATCATAAATAGTAAATATGATTTTTAAGATTTAGATCTTCAGGGACGGAACTAGGACACAATTTGATCAGGTGCATTTACGAAAAATTATACAAAACGAGAAACATAATTTATTTGGGTCAGGTGCATTTAGGGGTGGCAGTTTGGGTTGACTGGTTCGGGTTGTCAGGTTGGCGGGTCAGAAAACCCCAACCCGAACCTGACCCATTTAAATCATCGGGTCAGCTACGTCAACCCTAACATGTTTACACGTAACCCGAACTTAACTAATTTAACCCGTATATATACTTGGGTTGACGGGTTAAATAGGTTACACGGGGTGAATATGTTAAACGGGTTTTTGGTCCCATTTAACCCGTTTTATATACAAAAGTTAGCACATTACACGAGTTAAACTGGTTAAACGGTTAGCGGGTCGACCCGTTTAAGCTATTTAACCCGTATAATTAAATTTAAATAATTTTTAATTTAAGAAAAAAAAATGTTAAACGGGTTGGCTGGTCGACCCGTTTATTTTATTCCCAACCCGAACCTGACCTGTTTATTAAGCAGGTTAGATATTGCGATCCAAACCTGACCCGAAATCTATTTTGCTCAACCCGAATCTGTTAATTTTGTCAGGTTTCGTGTCGGGTAAGAAATTGGCACCCTTAATCGATATGACATTTGATGTGTGGAAATCAGTTGGAATATATTCTTAGGCCGAGTAAAGATCATTTGAGGACCAAACTTTTTTTACATACCAAGGGACTAATCTCCACCCTCCATCTTCCTTCCATCTTTATTTGATCTAATGGATGAGATTAATCCCAACAATTTAAAAAACCCACTTTCATCATTTTTTTTCAAATATTAATATCTTTCAAACCGTTAATCGTTAAGCGAAAAAAAATATACCGTTACGACGAGCATTTAATTATCTTTCTATAGATAGACTAATTGATATATTTTCGACAAAATTTTTTTTTTTTTGTTTTTTTCACGTTTTTTTTTTCGTGACCGAAAAAATCATATATGATATTACATATAATATCATATATGATATGTAAAATCATATATGATATTGCATATCATATATGATATGCAATATCATATATGATTTTTTTTCGGCCAGGAAAAAAAAACGTGAAAAAAAACGATTTTTTTTTTTCGAAAGTATATCAAAGTGCCCGTCTATAGAAAGATAATTAAATGCCCGTCGCGATGGTGTAATTATTTTCGCTTAACGATTAACGGTTTAAGAGATATTTAAATTATAAAAAATGGGTGAAATAATAAAATCCTTTTAATCTCAACCATTGATTTCCTTTTTAGATGGATGGTGGGGATGAGTCCCTTGGTATGTGAGGAATGTTTGGTTTGTAATATAACTCGACTCCAATATAAATTCTCTATTTACTTTTGAAAGTGGGTAATTATTCGAATAATCTGAAATAAAAACACGAACAATAAATTTGAGACGGATGAAGTGCCCTGAACAATAAAAAATAAAACGAAATTAAATAGTTTACCTAACATTATGTTACACATTTTTTATCTTTTATAATTTTCATGTATTTGCTTTCATTACAATTCAAAATCATTCATTTATTTGGTACAATGTCACCATCTTCTCTATCCATACTTCAGTCTTACTCAACCCATTCAATAATACTATCAACTCTTACCAAAATTACCCATTTTCAAGATCCACTTAGCAGGTACATTCTCACTATTCTTACATTCTTTTTGTGCACCAAGATTCATTTTGTATCTTAAATTTAGCATTTCCATAGTGTTAGGGTAACAGGGTTTATAGGGTTTTGATCAAATTAGGAAAATGAAAGATATTAGTTCATCAGCAGATCCCATTGGGCAAAATGCAATTAAGCTAATAAGCAATGTGGGTTTTGCAGTATTTGTGTTTTCAGTGCTTATTTTTACTATACTTGCTATAACATACCAGCCTCCTGACCCATGGGAATCCTCTAGATTATTGACTAAGGTGTTTACTGAGGTTGAAAATGCCACATTTGATATCGATAGTTCGGTTGTTAAGACTGGTGAAGATGTAGGGATGGTTGGTGTTAGTGTTAGTGAAAGTCCGGTTGCATCGCCTGCTGAGGCGCCTGTGGCAGAAAGTGAGGCGGTTATTGAGAAAACGCCAACGGGTGAAACGGGTGTGAATAGTATTAGTGTTAGTCCAGCTGGATCCCCTGCTGAGGCGCCTGTGGGGCAAAGTGAGGTGGTTATGGAGAAAACGGGCGAAAAGGGTGTGAATGTGACTGTGGAGAGTGTCGGGTGTGATGATAGTAGTTTGATTAATTGTTCTGACCGGGGTGTGTTGATGACGATCAAGAAGTTTAATGCTAAGCGTTTTAAGTCGATTGTGTTTCTAGAGTATCAAACGCCGGTTAATGGGTCAAATGTGAATGAGTGTGATGTGTCGTGGAAGTTTAGGAATAGAAAAGAGAAGTCTTGGAGAAAGTATAGAGATTTCCGTAGGTTTAGGATTGGGTATGGTGAGAATTGTAGTTATAAAGTGGTGGGTGCTAAGGGTTGGCATTCGGGTATCAATGCAAAACGTCCGAGAAGTCATGGTCAAAATCAACTTAATGTCACGAGTAATGGTGATGATCAGATCAATGATACTATCCCGGTAATGGGGTCGGGTTCTTCTTTCAGGAACGGGAAGTATTTGTATTATTCACGCGGAGGTGATTACTGTAAGAACATGAACCATTACATTTGGAGCTTGCTATGTGCTCTTGGTGAGGCTCAATATTTAAACAGAACGTTTGTTATGGATTTGAGTATTTGTTTATCATCAAAGCATACTTTAACCAATAAAGACGAAGAAGGAAAAGACTTCAGATTTTATTTTGATTTCGAGCATTTGAAAGAAACGGCTTCGATCGTCGAAGAGGGCGAGTTTCTTAAAGACTGGAAAAAATGGGAAAAGAATCACAAGAAGAAGATCCCAGTTAGGAAAATCAAGACCCACAAAGTGACGCCAATGCAATTAAAGAACGATAAAAGCACGATTATCTGGAGGCAATTTGATAAACCCGAGCCTGAAAATTATTGGTACAGGGTTTGTGAAAGTAAAGCTGCAAACTTTATTCAAAGACCCTGGCGCTCTTTATGGAAATCAAAGAGACTAATGAACATAGTGTCTGAAATTAGCGGGAAAATGGATTGGGATTTTGACGCAGTTCATGTAATTCGAGGTGAAAAAGCTCAGAACAAAGCAATGTGGCCTCATCTTAATGAAGATACGTCTCCTGATTCTTTAGTTACAAAGCTTCAAGGCGTTATTCAGCCATGGAGGAATTTATACATTGCTACAAACGAACCGTTTTATAATCATTTTGATAGATTAAGGTCACATTACAAGGTTCATTTGCTTGATGATTATAGAGAGTTGTGGGGGAATACAAGTGAGTGGTATAACGAGACTATGGTGTTAAACGGTGGTCGGGCTGTTGCCTTTGATGGATATATGCGAGCTGAGGTTGACACCGAGGTGCTTTATAGAGCGAAGACGCGAGTAGAAACCTTTTACAACTTGACTAAAGATTGCAAAGATGGTATTAATACTTGTTAATTTTAATTATTATTGATCCATTTTTTATATATTCGTATTGCTATGATCTAAATTGTTTGTAAAGCACTATACTTTAATAAAATGTTTGATGATTGAATGCAAATTGTTCCAAGATTTCAATTCGTGTTTATATGTTATGAAAATTAATACAAGTCACTAAGACGATAATCTTGAAATTATTAGCAGGCTTACTTCTCTTACCTGTGTTCTCTGTAAATCGTCGCAATCTTATACAGCATAGTAGCATACCATAGTTTACACAGTGACGTACTATAAAGTATAAAGTATTGAATCGGCATGCTATATTGAGTATTTTGCATTGTGAGATGGTGAAAGAAACTGGTAATCTGCTAATTGAGTTTTACCACTGTTACTTGTAATTTAATTTCCTCAGCATTTTATTTATCATTAACTGATACTCCGTACTTTAGTTTGCATTTCAAAGCTCCACACATTAAGTACTAACGTTAGTCCACATTGCTTTAGCATCTTCGGAACAATCTTGTAGCTCATCTTGTCGAGTATCTTCTGATATTTATCATTAACTGACTCTTCACAATCTTGTCAAGTATCCCCGTGACCCAAGCCATTACTGTATACGTCTTTGTTTGGCTTTTAGTGTAGCTCGTCGTTTTGGGGTATCAACGTTACTTTTCTGAATCCAGATTTGTTAGTCCACATTGCTTTAGCATCTTCGGAACAAAAAATTCTATTACGTGTGTTTTGTGTAAGTCTTCTCGATCTTATATCAGCATACCATATAATGTGATAAAGTATTGAATCGGCAAAATAATTTTAGTATTTTGCATTATGACATGATGTAAAAGTTATACCAATTTTACTACTTTTATCTGTACACTTGTAATTTAATTTCTTCATCATGTATTCCTCCTAAATTGATTGCTTTATTCAACAGTTTCTCACCACAAACAATATTTTACATTTAATATAATTAATACTCATAGTCTCATACATTTCAACACTAAACACCAAAAGACCTAACTGAGTCTTCTCAATCTCATCATCTATCCGGTGAGTCGGTGACCCGATTTGTTATAGTACACGCCTTTGTTTGTCCCCTGTAGCTTCTCGCTTTGGGATTTTAATGTCTAATAAGAAAACCTGATGCTTCAAAGAAAAAAACATAAAAAAAAGTGATGCAGTTAACATTTTAATATCAAAACACCGAATTTTCATAACAAAATTATCATATAATTATAGCAAAGACATCCCCCTAAGATACCACCATCGATGCTTACAATTACAAAATTAATGCAATACAACAATTTATCAACACAAGTAAACATACATTCTATTACAAAATTATCATATAATTATAGCAAAGAAGTTCCCCCAAGACGCCAATATTGATGTCCGTCTCTCTAAATTCCCTAAGATATCATGTGGCTCCATCGCCGAAACATGTCACAAAATACTCCTGATTCTGAAAAAAAAAATTAGTAAACCATTAACAAGGATTATCCGGAAAAAAATAATTAAAATAGCTTTTCAGTAAAAATATATCTCACAAACTCAGTATGACTCGCTAGAATTTAGAGTCAAAATGGTCATGTTGTTATTGTACACAACTTTGAGAAGTATGTGTGGATCTGTCTATACATCTTTAGCTATGTTTATGTGTTGAAGTTATGAAATGTAAGCCTCTATTTATAGAAAGGTGAGGGCGTATTAGTAAATACACTAATTTTCATATAATTTATCTCATTGGTTAATTTTTTAAAAAGTTCAATTTATGATAAATGCAATCAATGCAAGTTTTAGCTATTAAAATTTTATTTTTACTTTCAAACTAATAATATTGTTTTGGAAAAATTTGACTTTATTATAAGAATACTTATAGTTGAAATATGAAAAGAAGTAATTAATGATTGAGAAATTTTCTTGATAATAAAAAATATAGGAATGAAATAATAATATTGGGACAGAGATGCTTTTTTAATATATGTATTCTCGGCGAAAAGTTTAATGTAGCCTCATCCTAATGACGCTACGTCTTTTGATTTGTTAATTACAATGCATTGAGTAAATGTGGCCCCATTTTAATGATGCTACATCTCTTTATTAGTTAGTTACAAAACTTAGTGAATTTGGCCTCATCTTAATGACGCTATGTCTCCTGATTCGCAAGTTACAAAGCGTAGACTCAATGTGGCTTCGTCTTAACAGCACTACGTCTTTTGATTCATTTGTAACACCGCGTTATTTAGTCATTGATAAATATTTAACTTGGACATGAGGTGCTTATAGAAGGAATATAATTCATAGGTAGAGACCTTTTATAACTAGACTAAATTGTTGCTTGGATTGAAGCTAGTCCAACAACCTTACTTCTATCAAGCAGGGTGTGATCTTTGCAAGTCTTTTCAATTTATGAATTATATTACATTATGACATAATAAAGAAAGCTGTAAATATAATGTCCCCAAGAATAAAATTTGTCATACATTGATTGCTTTACTAGTTTTTTTTACTATAAGACAACAGTTTACATTTAATTCAGTATTAATTTAATAAAGACTAAACACATACATTTTATTACGTGTGTTTTGTGTAAATCTTCTTGATCCTATATCTACATACCATAGTTTACAATGTGACAATAAGTATTAAATCAGCATAATAATTTTAGTCTTTTGCATTGTGACATGATGAAAAGACTTATACCAATTAAGTTTTTACTATTGTTATCTATATACTTGTAATATAATTTCTCCATCATATATTCCTCCTAAATTGATTGCTTAATTAAGCAGTTTCTCACCACATACAATATTTTATTTTTAATATAATTAATACTCATACATTTCAACACTAAACACCAAAAGACCTAACCGAGTCTTCTCAATCTCATCATCTATTCGGTGAGCTGGTGACCTGATTTGTTATATTACACGTGTAACACCCCCATTTTCACAGATCGCAGCGGAATTTGGATCTGGGGTATTACCTCATGGAATCACAGTTACAGTAGTAGAAAACGACTCGAAAAGAGACGTATTATAAAAATGAGTTGTCATTCATTAAAATTATCAGAGTTTTATAAAAGGAGGTTCCCAAAATCTAAGTATGTTATGAAGCTTGAATGATAACCAATGGAAAGTATTTCAAGTCTCGTGCCACTCCATGCCATAATTTCCACAGAGCTCCGTTACCTAGGACACATGCTTAAAAAGTCAACACTAGGTGTTGAGTGAGAGAGTCATAGGTTTAAGTGATAGTGAATACAAGTTCCACAGGGTTCAGTTGTTACACCCTTCAAAGAAAATGTAGAGTGTGTGATAATTGTAATGCATGTACAATTATCAAGTGTTGGTATGTTGCACTAAGCTCATGAACCATACGTTAACAGTCCGGGTCATGGGGTCTTGATACGTGGGGATCGCATCCTCGCAACAGGTTTTACCTCTCAAGGGATCTTGAGAAGCTTACAACCCCCACCAGGCAGTGCACCTGATCGTTGTAGTATAGTATAGTGACAAGTACCGGGGGATTGATCATTCAACTCAGGAATAGTGTCGCTAGGATTAGAAAGCCTAACAAACTAGGTCTAGAGGTGAAGGATGATTCTTTTTGTATTTTTATATTTTTATGAAAGCAAGTAAAATCTCGGGTTTTGAAGGAGTGGGCGGAATTAGTTGCTAGCCAACTAACCCAATTAACTACAAATGCAATCAAAATAAAATAAAAGAAATGAAAACAAAATTATTATACTAATGTGGTGAGAAAGTTGTGTTTACTTAGATTTCATATTTTCATTACTCCCTAGATATCTTTTACAAGTTGATTAGCTTGTTACAATTGCATGGATGACGGGTCATATTCCTTAATAGTAGTCGTAGGGCCGTGTACAATATTCCCTAACTCTATAGGATCCTACTTCACTCCTATGTCGAGCGGTTAGAAGCTCCTAACATGGGATCATTAGAATTCTCCTACGCATTAAATACAACCAAAAATCATGGTACACCTCCGATCATGTTTCTTAAGACGTTCAAGCAAGTTACCAATGGAAGTCTGCTAGTTTTATTAAGCCTAACATCGAATACAATCATCCGTAACAATTATAAACAAACAATCAACCCATAATCAACATCTAGGTTTCACTACATCTAAGCAAACACAATAAAGATCTAGCCTAGCATGTTAAATAGAAGACAAGCGTAAGATATAATCAAACAATACATAGACATATTGAATGATTTGAAAGAATACTTATCTTCAATTAAACATGAAAGATTCAAGGGGTTGAAACCCTTGACAAGCTGATAAAATTCGGACTAGGGTTTATTCCCTCAAAGTTGCACACTAATGAATGAAATTTGGAAAACTATATATAGATTTTACATTGTGACGACGTCATGTGTTAGATTGTGACGCCATCAACTCGCCGCCATGATAAAATCATATTGCCTAGATCTATTTGTGACGCCATCATATGTAGTTGTGCTATGGGCCGTCACTAATGTTTGGACCCTGATGGCCTTGGGTGACGCCGTCAGGTCCTATGCTTAAAAACTCTCTGGATCGTCACGTGTATTTTCCACTTCCACCTCTTTTGTAACTCTTGATGCCGTCATGTGGAGAGTCTTGACGCCGTCAGGTACTGTTCCAGCAAGGAAAATTGAGACTTTGCCATTTTCTTCACTTTTATGCTCCAAAAACGTCCAAAATGCTTCATTTTCCAGATTTTTCTCCAAAAGTACCTAAAATGACAAAAGGAACGATTTAGGGCAATATTTGATCAAATAATCTCGAATACGGGCTTAAATGACCACTTAAAAGCGGTACACTTTTCGTCTCATCAAATACCCTTACACTTGAGATTTGTCTGTCCTCAAGCAAATGCGCTTTTATTATAATTAAAATACAAGTTAGGGGTCATTTAACACTAATATAAAAGTAATTACAACAGATAATCATTCCACTAAAAACCAAAGACAAGCATGGAGGTCATACACGAGCACCTCACAAATAGTGTTTAAATACTCACATCTCTTGTGCAATAAAGTATATATCACAATAAGGAAATGGAAACATCTCTCACTACCTGTCATAGCAAAATAGCTTACCATAGGCTTGGGAAAGGATCAAACCTCCACCACTTGGCGTAAGCACCTAGGATAAACTATCAAAGAGGTCTTTTAAAGGGTTATAACGTTAGGTGTAGGGATATGGAATACATGGTTTTGTTGGATAAAGACAATATTTACTGGTGGCGAGTTAATCATCCTGGTTAATTACATGTACAATATGGCGTTGCTAAGC
>JARVZY010002304.1:0-29080 GCA_030686995.1 Artemisia argyi | reverse complement strand
CTTAAACACATGTTAGAAAAGTGACTTAAACTTTAGGGGTTATTTGGTAATTTGTGTTACTTGTCCTACAAGTTTGTTTAGCCTATAAATAGGTATTGATTGTATTAGTTTTCTTTGTACTTTTTGAATAATAGTTTAGTACCTTTTGAATTAGGGTTTGTTACATTTGAATTAGAATTTGTCTTTTGAATTTGGTTTTGTAATTTGGTTTGGTATTTGAATAAAGCTTCCGCTTCGTTTGTTTGAATTTGTTTGTTTGTTTCGTTCGTTTGAATTACCAACAAGTGGTATCAAGAGCTAGGTTCGATTGGCCATGAAGAAGAAAAAGAAGAAAAAAAAAAAGTTTTCGTTTTGGATATTAGTTTGTTAAGTTCGATTGTTTTGGAGGGACTCGAATTGGGAAGATCGAATGTGGTATTTTTGTTAGTTTGAAGAAGCTTCAATTTGATTGGTTGAAAGAATTAGTGACTCGGTGGCTATAATTGAATTTGTTTTGTTCGACAGATTAAGCTATGGTTTTGAGTTTGAATTTTAAGTTTTGATTTGGATTTTAGTGATTTGTTATTGGAGTTGTTTAGTATTCGGATAATTCGTATTTGAATTTGGACCGTAATTCTTATCGTAATAAGTGGGTCATTAGCATTATTATCAAGTATCATATTTGGGGCGTTTGAATTAGAGTCCGTTTGTCAAGTTATTTATTAACTTGAATTTGGTTGATACTTGAATAATAAGTTTGAAGTTGGACCGTAATACTTATCGATAAGTGGGTCATTAGAATTTGAATTTGATATTTGGGTCGTAATTCTTAATATATAAGTGGACCATTAGAATTTGAATTTGGTATTTTGAATTTGAAGATCGGATTTGGTGTTTGAAAACTTGGTTTTAATCGGGACGTTTGGAATTTGTTCGATCATTGGAATTTGTTTTGGAAAATTTGGATCTTCGTTCGTCGGGCTTTTGAAGATTGGTTGTCCGAATTTGATTGTCTTTATTGAAGATCGTTTGAGCCGATTTGTTTGTTCAGTTGACCGAGTTTGAATTTGTCGGTTAACGTTTGATTGTTCGTTTTGAAGATTATCGGCGTTTGTATTTGTTCGGTTTGTTTTTGGATCGATTTTGTTTTTGATTGCTTTTGGGAATCGATCGTTCATTTTGAATTTGGCTAGCATCTATGGCATTTGGAATTTGGAATTTAGATTTTGGAATTTGAAATTTGGCATTCGGAATTTGGAACTTTGAATTTGATTTGAAGCAAGTGGAGGAGTTTTAGTCACGGTGGAGATTGTTAGAAAAGTGACTTAAACTTTAGGGGTTATTTGGTAATTTGTGTTACTTGTCCTACAAGTTTGTTTAGCCTATAAATAGGGATTGATTATATTACTTTTCTTTGTACTTTTTGAATAATAGTTTAGTACCTTTTGAATTAGGGTTTGTTACCTTTGAATTAGAATTTGTCTTTTGAATTTGGTTTTGTAATTTGGTTTGCTATTTGAATAAAGCTTCCGCTTCATTTGTTTGAATTTGTTTGTTTGTTTCGTTCGTTTGAATTACCAACAACACATATATATTCATAACAAACTGGAGTAATAAAAAGCGAGAACAACCACATAGAGAGCATTTTCCGAAACTATTCTTGCGTCAATAGCCTAGCTATTTCCCTAACCGAGAAGTAATACGACCAATAGTGGCTGAAAATCATAATTCTACAATCACTATAACAAATTTGTAAACACATAATTCACAACAAATAAACTAAACTTGTAATACCAAAAACCGAAAAAATTGCCACATGCAAGCATTTTTCAAAACTCCTCCGCTCTCGCCTAGTGTTTTAAAACCCGGGTTGACCCGGTCCAGTTAAACCGTGAACGGTCGGATGAACCGTAACCCGGTGGCTCGACCGGGTCAATTAAAAAACTGCTCGCCTTATTCTTAATCTCATTTCTCATCGCGTAATCTCTACCTGCCTTAGAGAGGCTCCATTGGGCAAGTTTTGGATCGTTTGGTAAGTTCTAGGTATTGAGGTGTGGTGGCTCCATTGACCGGAATTGTATCAGCAGCTCATGACCCTATCAATAAAACTGGTAGAAGAACAAGGGTTTATTTTTGAAGTTAATAGGGTTCAAAAATGAGGGTAGAAAAGTAGCTGCTAGTGGATTGAAAACTGGAGGGTTGAAATGAGGGTTCAAAAGTTGTAGATAAGAGTTCCAATGTGGGTTCGTAATTTATAAGCAGGGTTCGCAGAGGCAATAAAAGTCCAAAATAGTGAACTGGGTTTCATTTGAGAAGTCCACAAAGAAGAACCTTATAATATGATCTTTTTCTTTAATTCAAGGAAGTTTCGATCTAATTATAATAATGTGGATTCGTGGAATTTGTTAAAGGTTCAAATGCAACAAGTGTCCTCTTTATATCGGATTATATGATGGTAGAAGGGAAGGTAAAATGATTGCTTATGTTTACTATTACTTTATTTGCTTAGACGGTTTTAAATGTTTGGATACACAAACCTATTTATTTTGGGGGTAAATGAGCAACTTTGAGTGTTTGAATGAGACAGACTTGGTTAGCTTCTCTCTTTTATTTATTTAGGGGGAAAATGATAGTTTTTTGTTAAGCGAAACTAAACGATCCAGTTATAGCAAAACTTGGTTAGCTTATTTGGTGGTGCTTATTTGAAATTTAGCTAAAAATGTTTTTCTTTTTTATTTATTTATTTACTACTCCCTCCGTCCCACATTAAATGTCCTGTTTGACTTTTCAAAGTCTTTTTTTCATATCTTTGACCTTAAATATTTTTACTTGTGTAATATAGTATTTGATAAAATTTATACGTAGTGAAAATACATTTAATAATCAATCTATACATATATTTTGTATCAAGTATTAAATAATACAAATAAAAATATTTAAGGTCAAAGTTGTGAAAAAAATACTTTGAAAAGTCAAACAGGACATTTAATGTGGGACGGAGGGAGTATTATTTTTTAATTTTTTTGTGTAGCTTTATTACATTTTTATAGTAAAAGTAGATCCAAACACGACTTACAAACTACTAAGTTTATCATAAACTTTCTACCACTTAAAAGTAAAAAATTGAGCAATTACATTTACAAACACCTTGTAAGTTGCTGATTAACTCACAAAATCAACAAATTCATATGTGGAAAAAACTGAACTAACTTTTCCATATTTGATAAACACATAAGCACACCAGAAAATAAGATGCTAAACCCAAACACGTCTGAAGTCACATTACATTATGCTTAAACTAGAAAAGAATTTAAATTTAAAGTAGTAATCAAATTCCATTTTAGTTTATAGTTGAATGGTTGGAACATGCAACTCCAAAAAACTTTATCTAAGCAAATCTCATACCTTGAAACATAAAATCAATACCCATATCTTTGTTTGTGGGGAAGGGAGTGTTTGGGTTACGTTATTTTTCAAGCGTATGGGCTTAATTTGATTTTGAAAAAGCACATAATCTGGAAGAAACAATCTATTTTTACATGTTATTAAGATAAGTTAAGATATAACATGTGTTTTATCCTTGTAATTCTTTTATATTTTTTTTTGAACGGCTTCATCCTCTCAATTAGACTTGTATATTGTGGTTCATTCTGGTTATCATAATTACAATTGAGCATAAGAATAATTTTCCTTTAAAGTATAGCAAGACACACTTTACAAGCATGTTGTGTTTAATTGTGTATAAGATTATAAAGATTATGATGTTACATTGTCAATATATCATTACTTATAAAATGTCAATCACATGGTTATTAACTTGTCTTATTATAATAAAGACAATTATATTAGAGGATAATGTACCATAGTTTACTCAGCAAGAGCTAGTATTAGAATGTAAAAAAGTTTAAGGTTACTCAATTTTCAAAATGTTACCTCAGATATCATTTACCTTAGTTAGGACTAGTTATAACGCCCGCGCACGCGCGGGTTTTAAAAAAAAAAAAAAAATTGAAATAATTATTTAAAAATTTTAATCATATTGTTAATTGCATCTTATCTATACTTTTTGTATTTATCTTCTACTTGTGTTGTGGATAAATATAAAATAAATAATCTTTTTTTTAAATATCTTATCTATATTTTTTGTATTTATCTTCTACTTGTGTTATGGATAAATATAAAATATAAAAATATTTTTTTTAATAAAATTATTACTAAGTATGGTATGAATTGATTTTTTTGAAATGCAAAATTCTAATAGGGATTTTATTTTATTATATAAAAGATTTGAACATTTGTGAAGTGACAATAATGTTCTTAAATCGGCTGTCCATATTGTCTCATTACCAGAGTCTTAACTTTCATTATTATATTGTCATAGTTGATGATCGTGCAATCTTTTATGTGACAGATATACTTTAGAATATAGTGATATAGGACTAGAAGTGATTGATGTAATTCGACGCAAGAGCGTGTGTAAGTCATGGCATATTTTTATCTCGAGCACTTACTTCGTTGATAGTGATACGAAGTTTTGAAACATAGTTGTAACATTGATAGCAAGAATAATAATTAATTTGGACTTGAAAGGATCCATGCCATATGTCTGACAATGGTAATAAGGTTGGAGATTGCTCCTACTTTTTGACAAGCTAAGAAAGAAGGTATTGTTTTTATCCCACATAGGTCAAGTAAAACAAATGTTGCTAGCTTATATATTGAGGTGATTGTTCTTTATTAAAGTTGATATAAACACATTGTTATTCTTGATATGTAAGTGAGGGTTTAATGTTATTAAAATTAAAACGTCGTCTTGCATGTTGAGAATAAGAATTTGTATAGGTTTTGACTTTTTGTGTTTTTTAATTTGTATATTAACTTATTGTTACTATTATAAAAGTAAATAACAAATATATTTTTGTGTTAATTTGGTGAATAATGAGTCAGTCAATGACAGAAAGAAAGAGATTGAATAGGTTCTTAATAAGAAAATTGCATCATAGAGTTTTTTTAGTCTAAAATAATAGACATTTTTTATAATCAAAGATGTTTTGCTAACCACAGCATTATACGTTATGGTTAAGTACCATAACTAAAATAGCGATCATTAGTAATACACAACCTTCTATATTTAAAGGATTATGTATTGGGAGGTCACTCAACTATTATTTTATTTTCAAAAATGCTTTTTATTTTTAGACCACCAATTTATCAAAACTAACTTATAGGTCACCCATTTATAAGTTTGCTTTCGTTTATATTAAATTCGGATAATTTTATATTGAAATCTTTAAAATAAAGAGAGTAAAGCTAAAGATAGCATATTAAAACAACACAAACGAGTATTAAAATGTAAAATATCAGTTCCATTATTTAAGTGCAACTTTAGTTATTTGAAAGTGAATTAAGATAATTTAACTAATGTTTTAAGTTTTGATTGTTAATTTTCTTGCGTTGATATGTTAAAGTTAGCCTTATTCTTGTAATTGTATGAATATCCGACAAGAATTTAAACGACGTTGGAATAAAAGAAAACGAACACATAATTGGGTGACCCATAAGTTAGTTTTAAAAAATGAATTGCCTAAAAGTCAACTACTATACATAAACCATGATCCGTATATTGAACATCACATTCCAGGTATACATTTACTAAACATATGTAAATATGGACAACCGCGGCATACAAGCATTTTTCACAACTCCTCGTTCGCCACCTCCCTCTCCATAGCTCTCGCTTTTTTCGCAAGGCTTTAGCTTTACTCCTCTCTTCATCTTCAATCTTAACAATATACCAATGTCAAATAAGTAACTGAATGCATGTGTGACAAAATTGTTCATTCATCAACAATGTTTATATATCTTGCACGAACGATTTCTGTCTAATTTATAACCCAATGTGTTTCGTTGTTTGACAACTTTCTAGTTGGTGTTAATATAAATGAAAAGCAAAAAGACACTTGAATGACTCGTAACAATACATGTTGTTCTAAACGGAAATAAATTTTACTCTTTAGCTTTTTAAAAGTGATTTATCAAGCATCCTCATATAAAGTATAAACTACGCACTTCATTCAACACTCATTATCTAGAAAAAAGACCCAAAAGTGATGAAGGGACTAAATTATTTGATGTAAATAAGTTAAAGGGGTAATTTTAATTAAATCTTTTATATAATAAAACAAAACCTTATTGGAAATTTTTCATTTCAAAAAAATGCATTCATACCTTATTTAATAATAATTGTATTTAAAAAAAAAAGATTATTAACATTTTATATTTATCCATAACGCAAGTAGAAGATAGATACAAAAAATATAGATAAGATGCAATTAACACAAGTAGAAGATAAATACAAAAAATATAGATAAGATGCAATTAATAATAGGATTAAAATTTTTAAATAATTATCTTTAATAATAAAAAACTATAATTAAACATCATAAATCTTTTACCTAATAAAACAAAACCCCTAGTGGGGACTTTTTCATTTCAAAATAATCAAATCATTCCTTATTAAGTAATAATTTTTTTTAATTAGATTTTTATTTTAGATATAAAAAATAATAAAAATCAATTATTTCTTGATTTGGTAATATTTTTCAAAAATTCATTTTACGATTTAGAGGTACAAAGAAAACAAAAAATACGCATGTACTAGATAGTTTATAGTTAATAGTTTTGTGCCAAAGTGTAAATTAATTGAACAAAGCGGGGTACACCAAACCCTTCTCAAAATACCATGTGAGAGAATATGAGATGATTCCTTCTTTCTCCTCCTTCATTCACTGACACCAAAAAGTTAACACTAATCATTACTTGAGTTATACTTTTTACATGTTTTGTTTATTTTTACCCATTACTTAAAAAAGATATAGCATACACAATCGATTCTTATGCCCCAAAATAGATTCAACAATGATAAGGTATTATTTCAGGTAAATTTATATCTTTTTTTGTTTGTTTGGTTTGAACATTTAGATTTATTTTAATTAAATTAATCTATTAACAAAGATAAAAGTTTTCTTACATTATCAATCACTGTGTTATCTTAATATTAATTAAGGTTATTTTTTACCCTATTTTGCTTTTATAGTTTTGTCTTTGGAGTCAATAAAAGAAGCAAAACTTTATGTTAGAAAAAACTCATACAAAAAATCTATCGTAACTTTTGAGGCTTGACCGTAACGAACTTAATTCGATACTCTGCATTTTTTATATAACCTATTTTGATTTTGATTGTGTAAGAAAGTTTAGGTTTGATTGATTTTGAATTCATCCATGTTATTGTGGTGTAAATATTAAATCTTTTGTATAAATCATATTTGGGAGTGCATCTCAAGAGTGATTATTTTATTTTTGTGTTTGCGAAAGATTGTTTGAGAGTAGTGTTGAAAAGAATTAGAAAAAAGTTACTACTAGCGTAGTAGTTTTGTGAAGATGGTCTCAAAGATCCCCTAAAAATTTATTCGTGCTAAACGTCATTGCAATTCTTGATTAGGTAGAGTAAGAATTTCGGGAATGTCACTGTGATTAGGTGGAGTAAGAATTTCGGGATTTTCGTGCTTATTATGCTGTATAATGGACCCGTTGAACGCACGGCTCTTTATTGTAGATTGCTATATCGAAAGATATTTAAGGTTACAGCTATTTTGCCTAATAAATAAAGGAAGGGTGAACTTGCTGTTGAAGAAGACCATTGAGATCACCTATATAAGTATGTTATTTATGGACTAATTTTATTAGTATTCTCATTACATGATTTAAGCCATTGTTTTAGGCTCTTGATATGTATAATGTTGTACATTGTGTTGTTCTACTAACTGATGATGTTGATATTGGTTCAAATTTTTTGTTTTTTCAATACTATTAACATACTTATTGTAGACTATGATGATAAGATTCTTTGTATTGGAATGATGAACAATGTAAATAGCATTGTTTGAAGTTGTATATAAAATTGTAGGATATCATTAAATGTTTTACCTTTGCAAACACAACTTGTCGGGATACATGGAATGAATATTATGATATTGGAACTGAGGGTGTGATGGTTGTTGTTGATTATAAAGTTTACACAGTTGAATCTGATTTAGACCTTTTGCAATTTGTATCTCCAAGAATGATGAAGTGTGATAGTGCTCATTTATCCATGTCATTTCTAACAACTTAGATGATAAAAAATATGAGCGTTATAGATGTTGGTCAATCCCTTATAAACGAGGTGAAGATGACGTATTCTTTTGATTTCTAATACTACTCCTTCTGTTTACTAATAATAATATGATTAGTAATTTGGCATATTACCAAAGGCCCCTAATATGGAGATATTTTTGATATATGGAGTTGGATTAGTGACATAAAGAGAGTACATTTACAAATATATCCTTGCTTAATGCTACATTCCTTTCCATATTGATACCTCTGCAATGGTGGAGCCGAGCAAAGATGAAAAAAGGGTTATTTTCTGTTGATGGGGATGATACAGTCCTGACACTAGGTGATTCATGTGTGCAAAATTTTTGAGGAAAAACTTTAGGTTTGATCCTTCGGGTACCAAACAATATGTATGAGGGTACAATCATGCACCACCAACAACGCTACTAGAAGGAAGGGGTACAAAAGAGGTGCACACGTGGATATTATGTGTAATTTTGCTTTAATTGAAGACATTATACGAGTCGGAGATGGATCTAACGAGACAAACATTGGAGGAGACCGTGTTTACTCTAATATTTTAAAGGTTTTGGAAAGGATCAACCTGCAACTAATAAAAAAAAATACATGGAATTAAGGTATTAAGTCATGTGTAAATTGCTTAATGTTATACCATACCTTATACATTGTGTTGACTATCTGTAATTAACTATTGTGAGTTTGTGAGTTGTGGCTTGATATCCATTGCTTTATCCCTTAATTATGTATCTACATAAGTTTGAATGTGTCACAATAAGTTTGGTATATTTTGTTAAGCCACATAAGAGTTACTTAATTTCATATTGTGATTAACCTAATCAATCAATGTTATCACTAACAAATACACAATTTATGCAACATTCTTTAACACCATAATTATCAATTTATTAAATTTGATTTATGTTTGAACCCCGTGCGTGCACGGGACTTATAACTAGTTAAACAAAACAAAGATTAAATTATTTGTTTTTTAATAAATAAAAATATATGATAAAAAAAATTTAAAAAACCCGCGCGTGCGCGGGCATTATAACTAGTTTATAATAACTTAGAAGCCAATAGACACAGCTTCAAAAGGAAGAAAACATCCGTGAAAATCCTGTAATAACTAAAAAATCAACTCTAATGTATTTATTTGCGTGGGATATAACTTCTGGTTCAAAATTATTCTACAAGGACTAAAGTACTTGATGTACATAACTTAAAGGCGTCATGAAACAATTTATAAAAACCAATACAAAGGAAGAAAACGTACGTGTTCTTTTCCCTTCAAATTGAAACAACCAACCCTAATAACTCAAAAATCAACCCTAATGACACTCGACATCAGTCATTCGTTTCCACCAGACATCATCCGCGAAATCCTGTTGAAGGTTTCTACACTTAAATCATTGTTGCCATGTAAGTCTGTTTGTAAAGAATGGTATTCTTTAATCTCTGACCAACATTTTATTAAATCACGTTATACTTTATCTAGTACCAACATTAACTATGAACATCATAGAGTTATTTACAACACTTATGAACAAGATAACAATCTCTACAGCTGTTCTCTTTATGATGTGTTGTTTGATAAATCTGCTAATAATGCGTTACTGCTTGAAAATCCAATTCAACAAACTCTAGGTTTTAGGATAGTTGGGTCTTGTAATGGGTTAATGTGCCTTGTTGGTGTGGATGATAATACTCTGTGTATTTACAACCCAAGTACAAGAACAACCAGCAATATTTTTCCTGGTTCTAAACAATGGGCCGGTTCGTGGAATGTTTCCTATGGTTTTGGATATGATGAGACCACTCATGATTACAAGGTGCTTAAAATATGGCGTTGTGACCGAACATGGCCTTACTGGGGTACTGTGATATATTCGTTAAAAGCGGGAAGCTGGAAGGAAATTGGTCGTTTTCCTGGTGCTTATCATAAAATGATGGTAAGTTTTTAAATGGAGCTCTTCATTGGGTGACTGATGATGGCTCGTCGCGGGATATAGTTTCTCTTGATTTGGGGAAGGAGACTTATGGCGAATTTTTGCAGCCGGAATACGCTAAAGGTAGTAAGAAATTGACTTTGGGGGTGTTGGGAGAATGGTTGTGTGTTCTTTGTTATTATTATGAAAGTCGTGTGGTGGATGTATGGGTGATGAAGGTTTACAGAGTGAAAGATTCTTGGACTAAATTGCTTTCCATCACGCATCCGAATGATCGAAATTCGATTCCTTCATATATGGACGTTCATGCTCCTTTGAGTATTTCAAATGATGGAAAATTGTTGTTGCAATTTAGGACGAAGTTGGTTGTCTATGATTGTATAAATGGCTCATACTCAGAGATACAAAACTTCGATGGAATTCAAGACATGTGTATTGTTGTTGAGAGTTTAATTTCGCCTTTTCCCCCATTAGGCCTTCGTGATAACAATGGTGATGAAAATTAAGGTAAAATTTTCTGTTAATTTACTCTGTTTCACTTTCGGGTTAGTTGTAACTAACCATAACTGGTTCGGAATTTGAGTACATGGACACACAATTAGTTCAGTGCTAATAAAGTATTGTTAATGTTTTGTAATGATTGCATTGAGCTAAATTAAAACACTAGTTTGAAAATTTGTGAAGAAATGTGAATTGGTGGGAGTAACATGTGAGTGCTAATGATTAAGAACATGTGGATCAGCAGGCTAAAAAGGCTGATATGCTGATGATAACAGAACATGTACTACAGCGTTAAGTTTGATGTGATCATTTGAACTTGTCATTGATCGAGTAAGAGTAAATGTAAGGTATCTATATGGATAACCAGATTCCTTTTCAAAACCTTTAAACCTCTAATCTACTGCAGATATAAATGTTTTTACCATATCTATATCATTGTATTTAACTTTTACATTATGATATGTTGATATTAACATTAGATTGGCAACTCACACTCACTGAATCTTTATTCTTTCAGGAAAGAATGAATTCTACGGAGTCTTTTAAATTTATGGATGCAATTGAAGAATTATTCAAGCTAAGAACGCTCGTTAAGCTTTAATCCAGTCCTAACAGCTTTAACAAATAAAAGACTTCTACTCTTTTTTTATTTTTATTTTATTTATTTATTTATTTATTTTTATTTTATTTTTTTGTTTTTTGTTTTTTGTTTTTTTGTTTTTCATATTTAACTGTGTTCATATTGTGTTGAAAAACATGCTTTTGCATATTTAACTGTGTTCATGGTTGCCACCTAAATTGAAGCAAATATATGAACCTTCTGTGTAGGACATTTTGTGAAGGTCTTTATGTGGTTTGACAAGTTAAATTTTGTACTTTTTGGTTGATTGATTGTGCATTTTTCATCTTTATGTGGGGATATGAACATAAATGTTCACTCTTTGAAAAAAAAAAAACAACATTGTTTTCTATTGGACAAATATCAACCATGTCATCTTAAGAAAAAGACAGCCCGCAAGGGCTGAAACTCATGGCTTCAAGATGTCGTTGTGGTATGCGCATATGGCCTTCTTGACGATATAGTTTCTCATGTCCTGAGAGCTTGGATTCATTCGAAAGGTGAACAAAATATCGTTGAAATATTGGGATCATTATTGTCCCGAATTTTTCGAGCATGATTCACGAGGGCACATGCATAGTTCGGAGAGGTGACTAACTTGACCACGTTCTTTCCGGACACAAAGGCCCGGGTTCTTGGGAACCTTTACATGTTACTTGCCCCCAAACTGAATGATCCTTGGCCTAAATTGGTGTCCATTCTATATTAAACTGATCTTGGGACGCATTATTTTTGAATGCCTTGGTGTATTTCAAACGATGATATTTGGCGTAACCATCTCAAGTCCGTGTACCTTTTTAGTACCGAGCCCCCCATCCAACAAGGAAGGCATATCCCGGTAAATTACCTAGGCAACACTGGTTGACCAAGTTGGAGTCCGGATTCGAACCCCCGCCTTTAAGCTTTGACTTGGTCGGGAAAGTGCTGACGCGATTTGGGTTGATTTTTGGTTGTACTTTCATTCTAAGTCACTCGTTCAGGCCTCGTTGATAAAATCATGGAAATTACGGTGAAGTTTGTTCTTCTAATCATCGATCTCTCGTTTAGATGTGACAAAGTTGTTGTCACTTCCGATTTCGAATTAGCAGATGGAGCAATAACTTAAGAGAGCGCGCTTTTTTGATAACCAACTCTATTATTTATGTTTAGTATTGGAAAACATGTCAAACTTATGAGTCTTCTTTTGAAACAGTTCTAAAGCTGGTAATTTATACCATCAAAAATTGGTTTTTACCATTTTGTTTTGACATCAATTTAACTATACTTAGTCTTCTTGGTGATTTCTATATAAACATAGGTGATTTAATCATTTGTGGTCATTCGCTAAAAAATCATTTGTGATCATTTGAGCATCAGTTTTTAGGTCTGGGTTTTCTTCATATAACTCAAACTAACCCATTTTATGGTTCTTAATCACCTTATTAAGGCAATTAAAATAAATATGCTTTTAGTTGACAAGGTATGCTTTTAGTTGTTTTATCCATAGCAGTATATCAACAACAAATGGTAGAACAAAATATCTTCAAAGAATCGCTAAATCACATTCTTAATGGCTTTAAGAACTATCAACTATCGCCTCCGGTATCTTACCTTCCAATTCAGTCTCATCAATCCACATGGAACTTTGATGATCCATAAGCTGAGTCTTCTCTTTCTTCTTCTCCATGATCTTGTGTTCTCTCATTTTGTGACACCTGAGCTTCTCGGCTCTTTCTTTAAACTGCATGCACAAGATTTAAAAGACATCAATGACCTTCACATCAATTAAAGTTGCAACAATATCTATGTGTTCTTACCAACATTGCATAAGGTGGTTAGCTGCCTTTTAGTTGTGTGCTCTATAATCAATTAACAATGTATTATACTGATCATGTTACTGTGATAGTGCTTTTAACTTCCATCACTGTCTTAATGTTTTTCCATACTTGTTCATAATTGCAAGTAAAGAAGATATGCGAATGCGTCTCATTGCAATTGTTGCATAGTTACATGTGAAACTAATCACATACACCTGAATTGTTTACTTATACCATGGCTTATTTGGGTTAACCTGAAACCCGAACTATAAAGGTCTAGTGTAGCGTGGGTGCGGTTTTTCTTTTCAAGTCGGGTTAACTAAATGGATATATAGATTCAAGTCTCACGTTGTATATAGAAAGTAACGTGATGAGTACTTATAAGTCACTGTTGTGATTACTGAAGTAACCCATTTGGGTATTAGTGCTACAAAATCTAATATATGTTGTGTTTATTCTTATCATGTGTGCCAACATAAATGCATGTATCTTATCATGGATTTGCTTAAAAAGTTGTGATTCTTACATTCTTATCGATTGTCAATGTGTCATTGATCAAGGATAAACGAAGTGTCTGTGATGTATCAATGTTGATAACATTTGTTACTCTGAAAATACTTAATTGGTTAACCAACTTTGTGCTAGTGTGACGTGATTTCTTTTTGAACCCCGAAACCTCAAACTGGAGCTTCAAAAAAAACAAAGTAAAGATATAAAAGTTAAATTGAAACATTGTCATGTAACATGTCTAGTATCCATATAAACTTATTGTAATCCGCTATATTAACTACTAGATGTCTAGATCGCCTCATACTAAATCAATCTATGTTGTTCCAGGAGATGGTGAACGCCTTAGATGTTTTTTACATATATCGATGCAATTGAAGAAATTTTCAAGCAAAGAATGTGCATTGAAATCCAATCCAACGGGAGTATTAATAAGTAGAATACTTTTATCAGTCTGGTATAATTTTATCAGTCTGGTTTGCTTTTAGTAACTAACTTTAGAAAAACATCATGCCATAAATCACCCTTTTTGATCAATAAAGGTGAATAAAATGATCTGGGTTGAATTTTATTGTGATCATGGAATCCAGTGTTTAATTGTTTGATACTTCGATGGATCATTGTTTAATTGTTGCATCGTTTTTCTATAAAAAAGAAGTCACACACTTTCTCATATACATGCACAGATTTCGGTTGATAAGACAAACCTGATAGCAGCTGAATGTTATCTATTTCTTTTTTGGAAGTTTAAATTCAAGCAATATTTTTGTGCATATAATAATTAAAACCAAGCACAAGAGCATAAAAATTTAACTTACAAAAACATCTGGACTCAATGTAACTATAAGGAAATATGAAAGGTGTAAATTGTAGATTTACATAGGAATATTTACTGGAACATGTTTTTCCTAAAAACATAAACAAGAACCCTAGGTCGACCATGGCACTCGAAGATGAACATGATCAACTAAAGAAAATCAAAATCTCGTATTTTCCAACTGAAATCATTGTTGAAATTCTCAGCAGGCTTCCGGTGAAATCGCTGTTACGCTATAAGTCTGTTTGCAAATCATGGTACTCTTTGATATCGAATCCTTGTTTCATTAGATCTCATGTTAGCTTATCAACCAGCGACATTAGCAATGCGCACCATCGACTCATTATCCATGATGTGAAGAATAAGAATTTCAAAAGCTGTTCTCTTTATGATTTGTTATTTGAGAAATCTAGTAATGAGTTTGAACATTGTTTTCCATTGGAACTCACTTCTAAGCCTCATCTTCAAATCATCGGGTCTTGCAATGGATTGCTATGTATTTTGAAGTTTCTAACTCTGATTATTTACAACCCTAGTACTAGAATAACGGGCGAGTTACCTAAAGTACCTAATGTGTCTTATGGTATGATGCATGGTTTTGGTTACGATGAGTCTACTGATGATTACAAAGTTGTTATGACCAACCGTAACAATTTTATATATTTTCTTTGAAAACCGGAACTTGGAAGAAAATAGGTGATTTCCTTCATGGTCATCTATTCTCTAATAGCAAAACTCAATCTTGTGCATCTGGTATGTTTTCAAACGGAGCTCTTCATTGGGCGAAGGCTGATCAAAACCTTGGGGCATGGACGATAGTTGCTCTTGATTTAGCAAAGGAGACATATTGTGAAGTTTTGCAACCTGTGTATGGTGAAGGTAAAGAGAATTTGAGTTTGGGGGTTCTTGGACAATGGTTGTGTGCCATTGTAAATCTGATATAAGTCATGTGTTGGATGTATGGGTAATGAAGGTTTATGGTGTGAAAGATTCTTGGACCAAATTGGCTATCCCGTATCCGAATGACTTTAATTGGATTGATTATGTGGAGCCTTTGTGTATCTCAAATGATGGGAAGGTGCTGTTGCGATTTGAGTCAGAATTTGTCGTGTATGATACATAATAGTTCATCCACTCAAATATCTCCCAACTTTAATAGATGGGATGAAATATGTATTGTTGCTGAGAGTTTGGTTTCACCATGTTTTTCTCATATTCGGAATGGGAGCGGGTCTAGCGTAATTGAAAATGCTATAGCTTGAAACGGTGCCCCGTTAGTGTTTTTACCGTTTTATTTCGATTTGGTTACAAGTAAAGTGAAATCCTCTTAATTAGTTGTCATTTTGCCGTAATTTCCTTTTTATATTTCAATTTTAATTTGTACACCTTCCAAATTCAGAACTTCCCTTTTGTTAAGCTTTGAACATCATATAGATACTCTTGTTTAAGGTGTGTGTTATGAGCTGTTTTGTGTTTGCATATACTTTCTGTTTCTGCATCGCCCCGGCCTTGGTGATATAATTGATGGAGATTAAGGTTACATTTGCTCTACGTACCATCTTGGTTTCACTCAAACTTATGTTGTTTTTTTGTGAAGATGGTAAGTTTATCCATTTGATGCTAACATCGGCTAGTAATGAAACCGGTCAACAGGTCGAAAATTCCCCATAGTCATAACCTTCTTTGATGCTTCTTGCTTTACATTTTTCTCACAATAGTTTCTACTTTCAACCATTTTGATTTTACATCAATGTAACTTAAAAATATATTTCTCTTATTGTGACAGTGGAGACTATGGCCCATATTGTATTTTCAATACGTGTCTTGCTTGCAAGTCTTCTTAAACCCAACAAAGAAAATATGTTGGCCCTTTTATTGTGACAGTGGAGATCATTTGAGCATTAGTTTTGGTTTTCTTCATTTAACTTAAATTAACACATTTTACGGTGTTCTTAATCACCATATAAAGGCAACCAAATACTAGAGCCGAGAGCGAGACTGTTTAGTATCCGTTCCCTTACCATTTAAATTGACTTTGGGGGTTTTGGGAGAATCGTTGTGTGTCCTTTGTGATTATAGTGAAAGTCATTTTAATGTATGGGTGATGAAGGTTTATGGAATGAAAGATTCTTGGACTAGATTGGTTTCCATCTTGCATCTGAATGATATTAAATTTCGTGCTCCTTTGTATATTTCAAGTGATGGAAAAGTGTTGTTGCAAATTGGGATGAAGTTGGTTGTCTATGATTGTATAAATAGCTCATACTCAGATATACAAAACTTGGATGGATTTGCTGGCGCATGTATTGTGGTTGAGAGTTTGATTTCGCCTTTTGCCCCATTAGGCCTTGGTGATAACAATGGTGATGAAAATTAAGGTAATATTGTCTCTTTTAACTTTGTTTCACTTTTGGGTTAGTTGTAATAACCATAACTTGTTCGGAATTTGAGTAAATAATTGCATTGTTACATGGACACAGAAATCATTGAACTGAACCATTATTTCAGTGGTAACAAAGTATTCTCAACTGAATTGGTGGGAGTAACATGTCAGTGCTAATGATTAAAAACATGTGGATCAGTAGGCTAAAAAGGTTGTTATGCAACTGAAGTTGTCACATATGCTGATAATAGAACATGTACTACATCGTTAAATTTGGTGGGACTCTCATCCTTTGCACTTGTCATTGATCGAGTAAGAGTATATGTAAGGTGCTTATATGACATGCACCTGACATATAAAAATGTGGATAACCAAATTTCCTTTTTGAAACCTTTAAACCTCTTTGTACTTGCTGCAAGTATACTGTAGATATAAAAGTTTGATATCAACATTAGATTGGCAACTCACTGAGTCTTTGTTCTTTCAGCGAAGGGAGAATTCTCCAGAGTCTTTTACATTAATGGATGAAGAAATTTCAATTGAAGAACGCTTGTTAAACCTTAATCCAATCCTAATAGCTTCAACAAATGAAAGACTTCTACTCGTATGCTTTTATTAACATCTCTTAGATCTACTACGTTTCGAGTATTTGTTTATGACATTATAATTTGTTGAAAAACCATGCTGCTGTATGGTTGACACAAATTATTGAAGTATTTTCAAAAATGTGTATTCTCTATCATAAAATCGAATCCAAACAAATACATATCGCCTGTATGCGCAAAAGTAATTTTCATGGTTCACACGACCAGTGATCGAACTACAGACTATCAACCGCAACCAATGATCGAACTGCATACTGTGACAGTCATTTGTACTTACTTTAACATTCGTCGAGAAGTTTTATAACTTTGATATGCAGTCTCAAGCATGTACTTTCATTCTGAGTCACTTATGATTTGAGTTTACTGAAGGTGGTAAGTTTACCCATTTGACAGTAACATCGGCTAGCAATGAAACTGGTCAAACGGGTAGAAATTTTCCATAGCATAAACATATTGATGTTGATCCTTTGAAGGTCGACATCGACCCAATGTATTATTTATTTTTTTATTATAAAACGTGGACTAAAAAATATTATATACTGTAACTTATAAAATTAATGTAGACAATTGTGTTACTTTTTGTCACTCTATAAAAAGTGAGTTAAATTAAAACCTATAGGGTTTTTTACTGGCTTCAATTTGCACTATTTGGAAATGCTTTCAGCATGATGTGGAGACTCCATAACATAGCAACCGTTCTATGAATATCATATAATATAAATCACACTCTCTAGAAGCGAAAAACCAATTCTCAGGTCCAACGTCATACACAAGCTTGGTTACGCAGGCGAGCATACGAATCGAGTATTTTAATACTCAAAACTTTATTCGAGCTTGAGCTCGATCGACTCGCTTTGAATGAAGTCGATTTTGAGTAATCGGTCAAAAAAATCTCTGTGTAGGAACCATGGGCGGAGCTATGTGAGGACCGGGGAGAGTCCCGGCCTCCTAGGTCTAAGCCCGTTAGTGTATTTATTTGCGATTTCATGTGTATTTCCAGAAGAAAAAAAAAATGTCGGCCCTCTCATAAAAAAATTTCTAGCTCCGCCACCACTTGTAGGAACCATTTTTCAAAGATATGAGATATCAATAATGTAATCAAAGGTATCATATTATTTATTGCACATAAATCATTATAAAAAGATGTGTTCAAGGGACACAAACTAAAAATATCGTATAAATGAGTAATAGAATGGGGTTGATGTAGATTCTTAGAAGGCCAACATTGACCTTATTTGTGTTTCGATTATAAAACGTGAACTAAAAGAGAGCCCATGTAGACCCCTTTATATAAAACTTTTGGGGTATTTTATTAGTTTCAATTTGCCCTATTTAGAAAAGCTTTAAATATGAAGTGGAGACTTAATTATTTCATCAGTATACAAAACTTAACCGCTCTATGAGCATCGTGCACATCGCTCGATTGACCTCCTATATATACTTGATATTCACCTTCGTATACACTTAATATTCTCATCTATATCTATCTATACTACTTATAAAGTAAAAATGGTCAAAGTGAAAAGTCAAGAAAAGTGAAATGTTGAAAATATGTTTTGCCTATTCTACCCTTGAAATGTTGAAAAACTTAATAAAGAAAATATTAAAATGTAACATGCATTTGTGGAATGTTGAAATATACAGCCATGCGTTTGTGTAACATGTGTTTGGAAATATTGAAACCATACGGCCAAGCAAAATAAGGAAATTATATTGCAACTGAAAGTAGTGAAAACTAAAAACTGAATTGTGAAGTATACAGCTACGCGTCAATAGTGAAAACTATATGGTAATGCATTTAAACGGCAAAAAATAACGCATCTAGAGTCAACTATCAAATAAAATGCAATTATCATAATTATATTAATAATTATATTTCTATAATTATGATTGTAAACTCTAATTAGTCTCCTATTTAAAATCACAGCAAAGAATTACACGACTACACGAGTATCAAAAAATCGTAAATCAAGTTACTCAACATGACAAAGGGCTTGTTATTCACCACAATTGTTTCATTTCTCATGCTCACAGGTTAGTTTTGTTTTTAATTATTATATGACACAAATTTTTTAAACTTAAGACACACTTCCTTGAATCCTTGATTTCAATTCAGATATTTTTCCTTTATATTTATTAAAAAATAAAAATAAATAAGTTGCTTTTTTATAATCTTTATAGTGATGGAAAACATTTTTTAAAAAATAAATTTCAAGGTATGAAGTTGCTCTAGAGTGCATGGATTTATTTTAAATGCAGATTGCAGAGGTTTTGTTTTACATGTGTCTGTGATTTATGCTCGACAAAAAAGATGGATGTCAAAAATCATGGTGTTTCTCCACCCCCTTCCAACCCTACTCTTCCTCCCATTTGTTTCTCCAAACTTAAGTCACTTATTGTGTTGTTTGATCTACGTAATGATATGATATTAATCAAGAATTTTATTAATTCATCATCATTGTTGTGGATGGTGATGTATTTGCATTGCTAAAACAACATTGTTGTGAGACTCTCTGAATTGATATGTACGAAATAATATGTTCTCATTATAACATATGTGACGAAAAATACTTTGCCTAAATAATATAATATTATTTCGGTATATTGACAGTTTATATACTTGAGTACTACTCATTTTAGATATCTTTTGGTTTAAAAATTTTCGAACTCACAGGTTCTACACTAATCAAAACATGTCAATTTATTTATTTATTTATTTATTTATTTATTTTTTTAAATTAGCTTGGTTGTGAGTAGGACAAACTAGAAATCAAATCCAAGCGACCGCAAGTTAAGAACGACTCCCAAATAAAAATAGTGTTGTATGACCTTTATAATTAAAGTGAAGGTATCTCAATTCAATAATTCACAATACTGATTAAAGGTCGCCAAACCCCATATTTATATGTATGCGTTATGTTTGTTGGAAATTATGTTAATATATATCAAGTCTTAAAGTATGAGGTTTGGAATGGAACATATTGTAGAGAAATGGCTTGTTTTGACCCGAAGTCAAAGCTGGTGTTACATCTTATTTATGAAGTTGTAACAGCCGCTTAAAAGGTTAATTGGTAATGATTTTGTTTTTAAACAAATCATAACAATGACTTAATAAGAATCGAGAAGTTTAATGGAGGTCATTCAAGCATCGGTTACAAATACGTGTTATATATTATAGCCTACTTCATTATTCAAAATAGAGAGAACAAAAACCTTATGCACATGAATTACACACAGAGTTCATTGATAATTTTAGGTATAAAGTCAAGTTTGGTAGTTCAACTATTTCGATTGTTGTACACTGGTAAATAGACGAAGAATCTGTTTTAACAAAAATGATCAATGTGAAAAAGTGGAAATCTAACCAATATGAAATGTTGAAAAACTTAAATAAGGAAATAATGTAATTGAAAGTTGTAAAAACTAAAAGGTGAACTAATTTGAAGTATACAGCTAGCGTCAACTATTGTTATTAGACTACTTAAAAGTACTTTAGGAACTATACATACACTACATTAACGTCAACTATACATGCACTACTCTAGGAAACGATTGCTATTACACTACTTAAAAGTTGTTTCTTTGTCAACTAAAATGGAAACTATTCATTGTTTCTTTGTCAACTATACATACATTGCTTTAGGAAACGATTTCGATTACACTAATGGAAACTATTCATCTCTTTAATGATACGGCGGGAAATTGTATTTAATTATGTCTTGAAGTTAAACTTCAAACTTAAAACTTATATATGGCAAGGGTTTTTTTAAATCTATACTACATATAAAAATGAAATGGTCAATGTGGAAAAGTGAAAAAGTGTGATATGTTGAAAATTTTATATTAGGTAAAAAAAAAACTTAAAACATCACAATTAAAATGTTGAAACTAGAAAAAGGAAATGTTGAAACATATGTTTCAAAATGAAACTAATAATACAAATCGAAAACGGGTTGACCCGGGACGCTTCATACACGGCGAATTGACCCGGGTCGCTTCAAACCCGGCGGGTTGACTCGATTTAATATGACCTGTTTTTCGACTTAACCCGTCGGGTTGACCCTATTTAAATTGACCAATTTTTCCACCGAAACGGTTCAACCGATTGAACCGACCCGGGTTTCAAAATATTATGTCTAATCACCAAATCCTCAAACTATTATTATTTTTCATTTATAACATATAAATTATTTTTTATCACTAAAACTATCTGTCGCTATAAAATTCCGTTGCTATGCACGGGTATTCGTCTAGTACTATTTATAAAGAGTAAATGGTCAAAAAGTCAAGAAGTGAAAAGTGAAAAACTTAAATTAATGTTTTGCCTAAATTACCCTTAATTAATGCATTTAACACTCCTTAATACCTCTCATTTAAAACTTAATCAAAACTTAAATGAAAACATGGAAACTTACATTACACATTCAATTTTTTTGTCGACTTAAAAACATGGAAAGTTAAATAAATAATTAATAAATGAAAACATAAAAATGCAATGTTTTGAAAACCGGATTCGAAATCGACCCGGTCGAGTCACCGGGCACCGGGTCAACCGGTTCGACCACCGGGTCAACCCGGGTTTTTATTAAATTTTTTTGAAAAAATGAAACCCGGTCGGGTTTCGAGAACCGGGTTGACTAGGGTCACTCAAAACCCGGGTTGTTTTGACCCGTTTTTTTGGCCGGAACCGGTCGAACCGGTTAACCCGACAGGGTCGACCCGGGTTTCAAAACCTTGTAAAAATGTTAAATTTTTTTGTCAACTTAAGAATGAATACACACGTATATAAAAATAAACTTTTAAATAATAGATGAGTAGCCGTACATAGAAACGGGATTTTATAGCGGCAGATAGTTATAGTGATACTTTGGTTACACAAAACGTTACACAAACTACTTAACCAAAATATCATTATAATTAAATGACACTATAAAATCCCGTTACTATGCACGAGAACTCGTCTAGTCTCAAATAAAATCCCGATTACCATTAACTAAAATACACATGATAACCAATGATAAATTGTTAATCAAATTTCCTTTTTTACTGTTAAATACATGTTAACCAAACATACAGGGATGTATTGTCTTGGCGTTGTGATCGAGTTAAATCAACAACTTGTGTGCAAAATTTTAATTTATATGATTTTGGCAAAAAAATAAAATATTAAATAAAGTTCATGAGGATAAATTGAAAATATGAAATGAATAGTAAAATTTTTTAATCAGGGAAATTAATAGGACTTTGTATATTGTTTAGGTCTATTTGGTGGGGTATGTTGGACTTGTTATAATGCGTAATGTGTAACACTGGTGTTAATTTTTTTGTGCTAAACTATAAAATCATAAACCTCAACCTGTTATTAAAATAGTAGACATAATTCTAACAATAAATAAAACACGAAGGGCGTAAATGTAAATATGGAACAAGAATAAAAAGAATATTTTCCCCAGTTTGGCAGAAGCAAATGAATCAAGAACCCTAACTCATGCACAAAAGTAAAATGAATACAAATCAATTGATTGCTACTACACTTTTTACCGATATCGTCTTCGAAATTCTATTGAGGCTTCCTGTCGAGTCGTTGTTACGATGTAAGTCTGTTTGCAAAGAATGGTACTCTTTAATTTCCGGCCAACATTTTATTCAATCACATTATACTTTATCTAGTACCAACAACATTAACTATGCACAACATAGACTTATTTACAACACTTATGAACAAGATAACAATCTCTACAGCTGTCCTCTTTATGATGTGTTGTTTGATAAATCTGCTAATAATGCATTACTGCTTGAAAATCCAATTCAACAAACTCTAGGTTTTAGGATAGTTGGGTCTTGTAATGGGTTAATGTGCCTTTTTGGTGTGGATGATTATACTTTGTTTATTTACAACCCGAGTACTAGAACAACCAATATTTTGCCTCCTTCTAAACAAGGGGCCCGTTGGTTGGATGTTTACTCTGGTTTTGGGTATGATGAGACGACTCATGATTACAAGGTGGTTAAAATATGGTGGTGTGGCCGAGCTTCGCCTCCTTACTGGGGTACTATGATATATTCGTTAAAAGCTGGAAGTTGGAAGGAAATCGGTCGTTTTCCTCAGGTTAATCCTTTGCATGAAGGTAAGTTTTTAAATGGATCTTTTCATTGGGCAAGTGGCGATGAGTATACGTGGCATATAGTTTCTCTTGATTTGGAGAAGGAGACGTATGGTGAAGTTTTGCAGCCGGAGTATGATGGTAAAGGTTATAAGTCATTGACTTTGGGGGTTTTGGGAGAATGGTTGTGTCTTGTTTGTAATTATGATGAAAGTAGTGTGGTGGATGTATGGGTGATGAAGGTTTATGGAGTGAATGATTCTTGGACTAAGTTGGCTTGCATCCCATATCCGATTGATATTTGGTGGAATGAATTTTTGGATCCTTTGTGTATTTCAAATGATAGGAAAGTGTTGTTGAAATTTGGGTCGAAATTGCTTGTCTATGATTTAAAAGATAGTTCATCCACGGTGATTAACAACTTTAATGGACTTCATCGAGCTTGCATTGTTGCTGAGAGTTTGGTTTCACCTTTTCCGCCTTTAGGCCTTGCCGATAATAATGATGATGAAAATTAAGGTAAATTTTGCTCTTCCAACTCTCTTTCATTTTCCGGTTAGTTATAATTAGCCATAACTTGTTCACCAAGCGAAGTATAAGTAAAGTAAATGCAATGCACATGGACACAGAAATCATTGAACTCAATTATTTCAGTGGTAATAAATTGTTCTTAACTTTTTGTAATGATTGCATTGAGCTAAATGAAACACTAGTTTGAAACTTTGTGACGATATGTGAATTGGTGGGAGTAATATTTTTGTGCTAATGATTAACATCATGTGGATTAGTAGGCTAAAGAGGTTCTTATGCAACATAAGTTCTCCCTTTGCTGATATACTAATAACAGAACATGCACTACATCGTTAAATTTGGAATGACTCTCATCATTTGTACTGGTCATGATCGAGTTAAGAGTCAATGTAAGGTGTCTACATGTCATGCACCAACATATAACGATGTGGAATTGTGGATAACCAATTTTGCGTTTTTTAAAACCTTTAACCTCTGGCCTGAGTTCTGTCTTTGCCCTTCTTTGCTACCAAGAAATATATTGTAGATATAAAAGTTTTTACCATATCTATATCCTTTTATCAAACTTTTACTCCATGGTATGTCGATATGAACATTAGATTGGAAACTCGCTCTCACTGAATCTTTGTTCTGTCAGGAAAGTGTGAATTCTCCGAAGTCTTTTACATTTATGGATGCATATGAAGAAATCTGCTAGCCAACAAGAACATCAATTTAGCTTTAATCGAACTCTAGTACCTTAACAAATGAAATCTTCTACTTTCGTATGTTTTTATTTCCTTTAATTAGATGTATGTTATTACCCTTCCAGTATTTTTTAATGAAATCAAAAGTTTGTTGAAAAACTGTGCTGCCCTATATAAACTGTGTTCATGCTTGCCATTTTTATTGAGGTAAATATATCAACCTCTACTGTCAAACATGGTTGTATGACTTTGTGAAGGTTCTTTGTGTAGGATAACATGTTCAAATCTCACTCTTTTTGGTTGAATAATTGGGCTTGTTTTAGGGAGTTGTATTTGTATACTCAATAAAGTGAGTTGACCAATTGAAGGTGTCTCAGCTTTGATTCTCAGATCAGTCAAGTTTTAGCAAAAATGCAATAAAGTTGACTTTGGTTTCACCTTATGGTTAGGCCTGAGCATCGGGTCAAAACAGGCCTTAACTGACGAAAACCGACCTGACCACCGACTTTCTGGAAATATGAAACAGAAAACCGATTAAAAAATACTTGGTCGGTTCGTTTCATAACCGACTTTAACTGAATCTAAAAACACTGCCTTCGATTTGTTGGGCATGCGTTTTGTTCCAGTACAATATTTCGGTTCTCTTTTGTGCTTTGCCTGACTTATTGAGACGCTCCAGTGGTTTACTTATTCGAGTCACTCGGGTTTTTTTCCCCGGTTTAATCCGACCCGAAAACCGAAAATCACAAAACCATAAACCTAAAGGTTGGTTGGTTCGGTTCTTGGTCTGAAAAGCTCACCCCTAATGGTTACCACATTTACCCCTAATGTGTGTTCTATAATAGTTGACTTTGACCAATTCGGATTGAGTTTGATATCCTGAAAAGGTTAATTCATCTGCATTGCTGTTCTACCAATTTCTGGTCTTCCAAGTGATGTCTTAATCGAGATCATCGAGCCTAAGTGTACCAAGTGTCGGTGAGACTGACAAAACTGGATTCTCAGGTTTAGGTGATTAGGAAGGTTGTATGCATGCAGTTTGGCTGATGAAGTGAGGCAACTCAACTGTTATGGGTTGAAATCATTACGATGATGAAATGGTTTTATAAGATTAAATTATCCGAGACTTTGGTTTCACCTTACGGCTAGCACCATTAATATTTTTATGTCTATATCCATTTGGTTGTACTACATGTGACTATAGAGATCCAAAGTCGGAGCCTTTTAACGTCCCAAGTTCTGATCAACTCAATTATCTGCATGTACGACATTCACTTTTCTCATCACTAGGAGAAATATTTGTAAATTATACATTGCTATTTTAATCCCTATATCTATGAAGTGTTAATCTGGGTTGTGGTTCATCTCTGAGGTAAAAATTTTGAAAAAAATAAAAATTAAGCTAACAAGGAAACATGTAAAACGGGACGGCCCAAACAGTATTTTTAACGACGCAAGCTGTTAGATTACTTCGATTAGAAATTTGATTATCATTGTTGCTCTTTCTGACAAAGAGGTGTGCAATGTTAAACAGTCCAAATACAGACCTGATTAGGACGAAAACTGGATCATAAATTTAAAAATTAGAGCTGGGAACAAGACCTTATAGTGCCGGTGACCCTCGTCAAAACTAAAACTTTTAGAATAGTGACTTAAGACTAACTTCTTGCCTAAATGACTTTGTATAATTCAAATAAATGAAAAAAGTCCATTTTTCAACCGGACCAACAAAGAATCTGGTTTTTCATACATGGACTGAGAACATGACAGGGACACTGCATAATCAAGAACCAACACTATTGTATCGGTTTAGTCTCTCTTCACTTCTAGAAACATCGACCATGAACCGAACTCAACTTTTGTACTAGTGATCTAAGCCTAATTTCTTACCTAATCAGCTTATATAATTGATCACATTTCTAACAGCAATCAATCATCTAATAGTTGGTCATAAATGGAAGTTAAAAAACCACCTCCCTTTCCTCCCCTTCAACTCTTGACACCTCCTTCTTAATCTCATATTTTGTCAGATTGTTTACCTTTTGTGACGGTTGAGGCAAAACTGCGAAATCAAGTAAATTATGGCTGCCATTAAAGACCTGGAGATTGGCATTTATTTTAACTTTTTGGTAAATAAAAGGCGTTTTTATAATGAATAGTGTAAAGAATCTTCAAACACTGAATCCTAATGTGGATAATCTTGTTTGAAGGTCTATGTAAACCAACTTGACCCATTTACTGCAACACTATCATAGTTACGCATTTTGATCTCTTATTCAACATTTTTGACAGTTCTTTACACCATATTCAGTAAGTTTTGAATTTCGGGTGTCTTTTGAAACTTTCAAATTGCCTTATCAGAAAGTTAAATTGAAAAAAAGAAAAAGTATTGCTTTCATCCCACATAGATTAAGCAAAAGAAATGTTGCTAGTTTATATATTGAGGTGAGTGTTCCTTGTCCAAGTTGCTAAAAGTACACATTTATTGTTATTGATATACATGAAGGTTGTGCGCACAACCAATGCGCAGACCATTAACAATGAATTGTATAAGTTAGTTAATTTTTTATTTATTTATTTATTTATTTTTAGATTTCTCCACTAACCAAGGCAATGCGTTGCTCCACTAGCAAAGGCAAATGTGACACGTCGCTTGGCAAACTTTTCAAAGTTATGGTGCTTGCACAACCGAAACTTTCAATTCTTTTGTGTGTGTACTTTTTTGTTTATTTATTTTTGTGGGGTATGTTTTTTTGTTGTGGTTGGGGTCGCTTTATTAGCAAATTGTGGGTGGTGTGGAGTTGTGGAGAGAGAAAGCTAAAGTGGCGCTGACATGACGGGGTTGCATGGGTGATAAAGTGGTCACCACTAGCATTAGTCTAATAATCATGTAATTTTAAACAATGTTAATATTATAAACTATAGGAGGTATTAAGTGTAAGGGGTTATTTGTTTTTTTTTTTTCTACAGTTATTAAAAAGCATGGAAACTTGTAATTTTACACTTAGCTCAATATAATTTATTTAAAATTCAAACACCAAAGTTTTATTAATTACTTCCTCTTTTTTAAAATTTTTATTTTCATAAATTTGACACCTATATTTTTATATTTTTTTTAACAAAATTTCTCTACAAAATTGATTAAGTTTGACCAAAATCAATTTAATTTTAACTTTTTATTGACAAATCATATTGCTCGATTTTGTCTATGTGGCAAAATCGATCTCTCCTATTAATCTATTTTGTTTTTCAATGAGAAAGAATTTACAGAAAACTATGAAATGATTTAATTATTTTATTATATAAAAGATTGGACATAACTCTTCAATGAACAAAACACCGTCAGGTACCATCTCAGAAATTGGAACGTCTTCCGTACGCAAAAAAAGAATTAATCATTTTTCTGGAACATTAAACGTATTCTGTCAATATCGGAATTCGAAGCACATGTTTGCTTTGCGCGCAATTAATACTCCACGCATGCATGCATTCCATTGTTTAAAGTTTTTACCACTTGTTTGTGTTTTTGCATGTCTTGATTGGTTCATTTTGTAGTATCTTAGAATAAACATAAAACCTTAATACAATATATTCACGTATAAATATCTCAAACTTCAAAGAGAATAATCATTAATCAGTCAATCGATTGGTAAGGTTTTTTTGTTGGATAGAGGTGAAAAATACTCGTATAAAACAATGACATTTACCAATGCAGGCATACGTACAGCTCCATTGGATTTCCCAAAGCATGCTTAAATTAACTCACGTTAAATAGAACTCCTCTTCAGTCTTCACTATCACTTGAACTCATTCCATATATCAATTCTACCTACTCATCCTGATGAAGAACTCCAACTCGAAGAGAACCAATCAACTGATCATCCCTACTCTTATAACAGAAATCATATTCGAAATTCTGTTGAAGCTTCCGGTCGACTCGTTGTTACGATGCAAGTCTGTTTGCAAAGAATGGTACTCTTTAATTTCCGACCCTCATTTCATTAAATCTCATCTAGCTTTATCAAATAGCAACAATCACTATCCACGTCATAGACTTATATATAACAATTTTGAAGTAAGAAAGAATCTCAAAGTATGCCCACTTTCGAATATGATGTTGGATGAATCTGCTAATAATGCGTTACTGCTTGAAAATCCGTTGCAACTAACTCAGTCACAAGTTAATTATCTTTCGATAGTTGGGTCTTGTAATGGATTAGTATGCCTTTTTGTTGAGTATGCTTATGATTATGATATGTTTATATATAACCCAAGTACCAGAATATGGAATGGGTTACCATTTCGTGGGAGAAATAGAGAGCAGTATGTTCATTATAGCTGGTATTCTTTTGGGTATGATGAATCTACTGATGATGAATCTAGTGATGATGAATCCACTGTGGAAATAGTGAACATATACTCTTTGAA
>JARVZY010002303.1:0-24165 GCA_030686995.1 Artemisia argyi | reverse complement strand
AAACCAATCACACTAGAATGCTAATCCAAACTGTCACAAGAACCTCTGGACCCACGAAAAAATCAAGACCCAGACCAAGTAAAAAATTAATCAGCAGATGCAATATATATGCAGAGCAGTTCAGATTCGCATGGCAGACCCCCTTAACATGCAGACTCACAGCTTGCTAAAACGAACCAACCAGCGCATCATTATTACTTAACTGAATACTAATCAAACTCGACATTTAACCGGATCAAAAAGCCAATGTTGCCAATTCATCTCGCCATCCATTTACCACCCGTTAGACGTTTTTTTACTGAGTATTGTTTGTGATATGTTATATGAATTTATTGAAAAAGTTGTTATAGGGTCTATATTGATGCGATAAGCACTTATGCAATTTATAGATGTCTACTACTGCCACCACTCTCGTAAATAAATTCTTACTTGCCATATGTTTTTGTTCATCTTTGACATGATCTCTAAGCACGTTATCGAAATATTTCATTGGCTTTATAAAATATTTTATAATAGAAAATCAATGTCAACTGCAGAAAATATAATGGTATATATCAAATTTTATAGTAGAAAACATTACTCATACAGTAGTATACAAGCAAGCAACCAACCTGGACTTGGTCAAAAGTTGGAATTTTGTGCGTTGATTAAGAAAGTTGACCTAATAGAAAATTTTAACCTTCAGCTAACTCCTACTAGTAATTAATTGTATTGTTGCTTTCAGCCTTTGTAACTCATCCATATGCCAAGCAATTATGTTATCGTTAGACTTCAAAGAAAAACATTCTTGGTAGTTGTCACGACTTTAATTAAAATAATTAATCGTTAAGAACTCTATTACTAGAAAATTTGGAAATTTCTAAGCATATGTCATATGTGTGTCATCATCTTCAAAAACTTTACTAGTTTATGATAATATAAAAAATTATGTATATAGTTGTTCGAAAAAATTGTAATGTAAACTTTTTAAAATATTTAGTTAATGAACAGATTTGTAATGTAGTTTTTAAAAACTATTAAAGTTTGTTTTCTCAATCATAACTTTCTGACTCCACCATTAGTTGCAATGATTAACTTCCAAAATATCATTGTGTGAAAACAAGAATAGAAGTAAGAAAACAAAGGTGCAAGCCACCAACATTTTGAATCTTTCTTTTTTTTTTTCATCGGAGTAAATTGCAAGAATCATCCCTGTGGTTTGCTCAAATTGCAGATTTCGTCCTTGAGTTTTTGAAAATGCAAGCGGCGCCCATGTAGGGAGTTTTTGGTTCCATTTTGGTCTTTGGTCATTACAAAAATGGTCCCTGTGGTTTACTCAAAATTGCACGTTTAATCTCTGGCCAGAGACCAAAATGAAACCAAAAACTCACCACATTGAGATCGCCTGCACTTTTAAAAACTCTGGGAAAAAATCTGCAATTTAGACAAACCATAGGACGATTCTTGCAATTTACTCTTTTCATCGTAACGAATAGTTACCCAATGATTGCTTCATTATAAATTTAAATGTAACACATATTCTATTGATAATTCAATCCAATCTGTAATTTGAATATTCGCTAATAAATGCGAAAAATATGTAAAGGATACACAACTACAGATATTGAATCTTGATGGAATCATATAATTAGATAATTAAATATTGAATTTAAAAATGATATCATATTAATATTCAAAGATTTACCTATGTTTCGAGAAGTACGGAGGCACAAAGTCTCATGTCACTAAAACTCTTTTTATCACCGTAGAAAGTGTCATATTTAAAAAGTTTGTCTATTTTATTATTTTCCTTTTTTTGACAAATATAGTTTTTTATTCTTATTTTCTTTCATTTTAACCCTTTTGTTTTCATTCTATCCATCTTAGTCTCAACTCTCAAGCACACTATCAATATATATACGTTGTTTACTTTTAGCTCAACTCATTGTGAAGAAAAGCACTTACTTATCAGATGTAATCCAACAAAGGCAATTAGCATGTGTTCTTGCATCCTCTGCAACAAAATTCTATATAAGTGGTAACTACATGAAGTAGAAGTGGTAACTACATGAAGTGTAGCATATGTTAATTCGATTGTGTCAACCAGCTAGTCACATACTTTGTGTGAATATAAGTCATATGACAAGCAGTGGTGGACTCAGAATTTTGTTTGAAACTTTATATCTTTTTTAGAACGAAACACCGTACGTACTTAACGGTACACTCTAAACAAAGTAAAAAAGATTTCTTTTTACATTACGGATAATGCTAAGAGGATATGAACGTGCAAACAATTTGTCTCAAGTATTTCCGCCTCTTAGCACCTTGTAAATTAAAATAATAAAACATGGATGTCATGAATCTATTTGTATCGCTTTCGATTATTTTTTAATCAATAGTACGTTATTTGTACCTTTAGTAAATTGGACATGTTCAAAGTCAATCGTACTATATACTGTATGACAAGTTGACATTATACAAAGTTGTTAAAGAATAGTCTACATGATCCAATCCATTTCCATGATATATATCCAAACTTTTATTTAATCCAAACATACATTATGTTATCATGTATATGTTTGACAAAATGTAGCGGTAGCGGTTAACAATAGTACTCCCTCCGTCTCATTATAAGTGTCCACTTTGACTTTTTTGAGTCTTTCTTGTTCAACTTTGACCATTAATATTTTTATTTGTTTTATATAATATTTGATGAAAATTATACCAATAGAAAAGACATTTAAAACCTAATCAATTCATATATTTTTCATCAAATATTATATAACATCAATAAAAATATTTATGGTCAAAGTTAAATAAAAAAAACTAAAAAAAGTCAAAGTGGACACTTATAATGGGACGGAGGTAGTAGTAAGCAGTAGCAGTTACTTATAGTTAATAATAGCAGTTGGCAGTAACTGTTTGCTTAATAAAAGCGGTATGTAACATAATTATAACGTGTAAAATGACGTAAAATAGAGTATACGCATTAACATAAGCATAACAATAACAACTGTTAGTCGTATGTTTTGATAACCCAAGTGGTGTTTGTATAGGTTAAAGCCCAAATAGTATTTAATAGGGTTTGTATTATATACATGGTTATTCGGTACTAATGAGATATACGAAACATTATATTCCTTCATGGTATCACGAGTACATAAAACCTAAACACTGTTCCATTGCTATTCAATGGTCAAGATTCTAATGCTTTATGAGCAAGTATTTTAAATAAGAGCAGTTACACAAAATGCAAATATTAGTTACTTGTTATATATCAAACAAGCTTTACATCTAAAACACTAGTTGTTAGTAGGGGTGCAATCAATCCAAGCTTTTATCAAGCAACTCGAGCTCGAGCTTGAGCTTGACTCGATCGAGTCGAGCTTTTATCGAGCTCAAGCCCGAGCTCGAGCCTAATAAACAAGCTCGAAATACATAACGAGCCGAGCTCAAGCTTTTAATAGCTCGAGCTCGAGCTTTTATCAAGCTTTTCAAGCTTTCAAGAACATATATATTTTTAGTATACATATTTAAATAAACAACTTAAAACTAACGTGAACATTAGTATAATAATTAAATACTTGTAGGAGGACTATTTAAACCCTGATTCTCCTAAATGTTTTGCAAAAATTCTTTCCTCTCAAGTTCATCGCATAGTTTTTTTGAATTTATTGAAGAGTTTGGCTATAAAATTTAATGTTTATATGTAAATTCAAGCTTTTCGAGCCGAGCTCAAGCCTACTCGAGCCTTACACGAGCCGAGCTCAAGCCTGGTTGATTAAAGCTTGTCAAGCTATCAAGCCAAGCTCAAGCCCACATTATACATTTCAAGCCAAGCTCAAGCCCTGTCAAGCTCGAGCTCGGCTTGACTCGATTACACCCCTAGTTGTTAGTCGCTTCAAAACTGTTTGTTGCCACTTATAACATCAAGTAGTTTCAAAGGACCAAAAAGCCAATATCTGAAAAACACAAGGCATAAAACACAATTACCTTAAAAAGAATCATAATAGAACCAAAAGTCAATAGTCAAAGACGATAGGCTCACTTCTCCTTATTTTTCGTTTCTGTTTCATACATCTCGGTATATAACTATATATTAACACACTTTCATAGTTTCATCATCATTTTCACAGCTAAATCATTTTTGTTGGGTGCCCCAAACCTTAAAGAACATGGCATCTTCAACATGTCCAGCCGACCTGGCTGCCATGTTTGGAACCAACATCGCAAACGCAACAGCAGCCGCAGACTTAATTTGCAACAAGTTCACAGACACAGCCTTCGCAGTCGACTCTACGTACCTTTTGTTCTCAGCGTACCTAGTGTTCTCCATGCAATTAGGTTTCGCCATGCTGTGTGCTGGCTCAGTTCGAGCCAAAAACACTATGAACATCATGCTTACTAATGTTCTTGACGCTGCTGCCGGGGGCTTGTTTTATTATCTTTTCGGGTTTGCTTTCGCTTTCGGGACACCTTCTAATGGTTTCATAGGAAGGTAACATCATTTTTCTTAAATGTATCTAGTCCATCGAAATGTGTTTCTATATCACGAGTAATGATTGAGAGACTTAAATTATATGCCTAAAGATATGCCTAAAGGTAACATCATCCTGATGACTGCAGCCATGGGACCACTTTTTCACAAACCATCAATATCATGCCACACATGTTTAAGCACATCTTTAGGCACATAATTAGGTTTTCCAATCATTTTCCCTTTATTATATGTATTTATTGTACAGACTTTTTTATGTATTTCGGTTTCTACAGGCATAACTTTGGTCTTAAGGATATACCAACTACAAACTTTGACTATAGCTACTTTTTGTATCAATGGGCTTTTGCAATTGCTGCTGCTGGTATTACATCTGGATCAATTGCTGAAAGGACACAGTTTGTAGCTTATTTGATATATTCGGCTTTTTTGACTGGCTTTGTGTACCCTGTTGTTTCTCATTGGTTTTGGTCTGTTGATGGGTGGGCTAGTGCTTCTAATTTAGATGTGTTGTTGTTCGGGTCTGGTGTGATCGATTTTGCTGGCTCGGGTGTGGTTCATATGGTTGGAGGGATTGCGGGTTTGTGGGGTGCTTTGATTGAGGGGCCTAGGATTGGGAGGTTTGATCAAAGTGGGCGATCTGTGGCGTTAAAGGGCCATAGCGCGTCTTTGGTGGTGTTGGGTACTTTTTTGTTGTGGTTTGGTTGGTATGGGTTTAACCCGGGCTCATTTACTAAAATATTGAGCCCGTATGAGACGGGGAATTATTATGGGCAGTGGAGTGCAGTTGGTAGGACCGCAGTGACTACAACTTTAGCTGGTTGTACTGCAGCCCTAACAACTTTATTTGGGAAAAGAATATTGTCAGGACATTGGAATGTGACAGATGTGTGTAATGGTCTATTGGGCGGGTTTGCAGCTATAACCGCGGGTTGTTCAGTTGTTGACCCGTGGGCTGCAGTTATTTGTGGATTTGTAGCCGCGTGTGTTTTGACCGGGTGCAATTATTTAGCTATAAAGTTCAAGTATGATGACCCATTGGAAGCGGCTCAACTACACGGTGGTTGTGGGGCGTGGGGGATTATTTTTACTGCTTTATTCGCAAAAGAGAAGTACGTGAATGAAGTGTATCCAGGAAAACCAGGTCGACCCTACGGGCTATTTATGGGAGGCGGGGGAAGGCTATTGGCTGCACATATTATTCAGATACTAGTGATATTTGCCTTTGTGAGCGCAACTATGGGTCCATTGTTTTGGGGTCTACACAAACTAAAGTTGCTAAGGATCTCGCCTGAAGATGAAACTGCGGGTATGGATATGACACGACATGGTGGATTCGCGTACGTTTATCACGATGAAGATGATCAAAAGTCTTTCCCCATGAGGAAGATTGAACCGGCTTTATCTGCTTAATTAGTATTAACTGTGTTTCTATTTGTGTTTGTGTAGGTATTTGGTGTTTCATTTTGCTTTCCTTAGCAAGTTTTTTAGGATTTTCGTGCAAATATTGGTTTGGTACCTTATTAGAAATTTGATTCCTAGGAGCTTTTAATTTGTCGAACATATTATAAATGCTATCTGTGTCATGGAAATTCCATAGCTGTTTGTTACCTCATAAGTTCCTTTCATCATGAGATCTATCTAATCAGGATTCGAGCTCACAACTATTTGATTGAAAAACTTCTTACATAATTTTAACAGTCGGAGATATGGGCAGATATGGGAGTTTCGGATATGTGTTATCATGATAATGGAAATGATCAATCATCGGTTAGTAACTCGATAAGGTGGATATTCAACTTGAGTTGCAACATGTGCTTCATTATTGTTCGTGTACAGTATCAATCAATAATACTCCAATATAATATACTTACCTTAATCATTTTTTTTTTTTTTTTTTGATATCATATATGTACACTTTTACGATCCACACGGGTATGTTTGTGAAACGTAGCACTAGCAAAAGCAGTAAGCAGTAGCAATTTATAAAGTGTAAAAATAACGTAAAAAGCCATATACACGTATTAATATTTTTTTTAATGATGAAATATATTACTTCAAAACTCAATATGTACAAACAAGCAACTTATAAAAGGAGTTGGGCATGTCCCAAACACCTTTTAAATTCTTTAAATAAATGAAAGGGGCGTATATGTAATTTGAAAGCCAAAACGCTAACGGCTAAATTCAAATGCTTTTGAAGCGTTTTGGATGAGAGCGGTTACACACGATTCAACCTATAGTTGCTTGTTGTCAAACAAACATTATATTTAAACCGTTAGTCACTTGCGCTAGTTGTTTCATAATGTTCATTCACGAAATGCTATATTTTTCAAAGATTATACATCAAAGCGATACTTAAATGCTAACAAAGTTTTGTTTAACAAATAATTATTTTTATTATTTATTTATTTATTTTTAACAAATGTAGTTAAACTTTTTGGACTCATTGATAGCTGTCGAATACATCCATGGATCCTATTTGTAATTTTCTTAAGTCGAGAATGATAGATGAAGTCAAGTCAATTGACATTATGATCTTTTGGTAGCACACAAAGACTTTTAAAGCAAGTTGCTTTTATGAACGGTGTAATTGAATAATTCCACATGAATTTAAATCACACTCAACCACTACCCTTGCGTAATAGACAAAAGCAATTTGTGGCTGATATTCCTACACCGTAAACATCAAAACACAACTGGACTACCTAATAAATGAATTCACGAAGAACCTTTGATTATATAACAACAAGAAATCATGTCATGGCGAGGTATAAGTAAACTATGATCCAAGCGGTTATATCACTAGGATTTTCGGGAAGATGTTGCACATTTTTTTTCTATCATAAAGACTAAAAATCACATCCTAAAGAATTTCTTTTATCTAAGTTAATAAATAGAATAGCAGAGAAAACTTTGGGTTAGTATGAGAAGTGATCCGACACAATCACCTAACACAATCACCTAACGTTTAGTTAGGCCGCGTACATTTTAGTCAAATATCAAAATAAACTCAGCCGAGAAAACTTTCTCCTTTCATATATATCTTCTTGTTTTCTCACCTGTTGACATTTTAGAATAATTTCAGATGTATATGTTTAGCTTAGCTGGTCATTATAGTGTATTTATGTTGGATAAATGGGTGAATGGAATAAGAGGATGTTTGGAACAAAGAGGGTGTTTTGATTCATAAAAGGTATCTCCTTTTAATTGATGTTGTAACAACTTGATGGAGATTTAATGACATTATGATTGTCATTATACCAATTGTAACACTGTTTTAAAGGCAATTAACATGTTGTTTATTGTCATTAAACATCGGTTACTATGTTGGGTGTATAAGTACCACCATCAGGTTGTAGAAAAAAAAAATGAAAAGAGATAACACCATAACACACCAAACGAAATTGTCCTCTTATAATTTTTTTATCTGATCGAAGAATACACAATAGAGTTTCAGGCATCTTAGTCATCTCCGGCAGTACAACTGCTTCGATCATTGTACCCTGGGAAACGGACTGCGAATAGACGGCGAATCCGTTTTAAAGGAAGCGTGTCAAACACGTGCCTCGGTCCCGTTCATGAATCGGTGATATCTACTTCTATTTTCTTTGAATATTGTTTTATGCTTATGTTTGTAACTTTAGTTTAAAATTTTCTGTCCTTTTCATGTATTGTATCATTACGGTGATTTTTGAATTTGGATAATTATCCCTACAATTTATTCATATCATCTTAACTACTTATAATGTAGATTTAGTCAAAGGGGAAAAGTGGAAAACTGAATTTTCAGTCAATTCCTATTTTGCCCTTCTATACTACAAGGGTGAGAGAAAATAAATTATGTAATTAATGCTCTTATTAAAACACCTCATAACTTAAAATTACAATAATTTATTCATATGGTACAACCAATTAAAAGCATCTATATCAAATTAAAAAAAAATCAATTAAAACACCCCTTACGAAAAAAGTACAATAAAATTTTCACAATATACAATTTAAACAAGCTACAACATAATATAAAATATAAAATAATTAAACACACTAATTAATGTTATTTTTAAAACACCCTAAAATGAAAAATATATGTTATTATAAACATTATACAAATTAATAAAACACACAAAACTTTATACAAGCTAACAAGTTGATGTTGCATATAGTTTTGAAAACTGGACTGGACCAACGGGTTCAACTGGGAAAAACATATAGTTTTGAAAACTGGACACGACGGGTTCAGTTATTAAAAGCATGACTCGGTTTAAATCGACCTGTTTTTCGACCGGAACGGTTCAACCGGGTTTCAAAACATTATGTTGACATGAGCTTAAGTATCAAAGTCAATAAGTCAACACATTTAGTAACTGAATTTCATATCAATTTGGGCGGGAAAATCAGTTACTAAATGTGTTGACTTATTGACTTTGTTGACTTATTGACTTTGATACTTAAGCTCATGTCATATGTTTAATCCCTAAATCTTCAAACTTTTATTAGAGATGGCAAAACAGGCGGGCACGGGCACGTGCTAAAATGGCACAGGTTAAAACGGGCACGGGTTAAACAGACAAATTATAAATCGGGCCAAACGAGCACGGGCTAAAACGAGCAAATTATAATTCAACTATTAAAAACATTCGGAACAATCCTAATAACCCCTTTAATTCATCTTGTAAAAAAAGATCAAACATCTAAGTCTTAACTATATTTAATTATTTTTTCTTAAAAAAAAAAAAAAAAAAAAAAAAAAAAAAAAAAAAAAAAATCTGACTGCAAATTTGAGAAAATCTGCTGGGACAAATGAATAAAAATGCAACTAATTGAATATATCTATCAATTAATTAGAGTATTAAATAATTATGCATAAAATAGTTAATAAATGAGATAAATTAAAATTAAAATAATTGGAATGTTTTATAGTTACCACTTACCAGTGACATGTGAATTGGTCGGGAAAAAATGAGAGTAATTGCTTGAAAGTTGAATTGTGTGATTCGAAAGCCCATCGAATAATATCTGTTTTTATCTTTTGCCTGTAAGAGCTCATCAAATAAATGCAAGGGGGCAAAAAAAGCCCCAAACTTTTAAAAAAGTGTCAAAAATCGCCCAAAAATTACAAATTGGGCAAGATTTGCCACCTCTAACTTTTATTATTTTTCATTTATAACCCATAAATTTTCTTTTATCACTAAATGATCTGTCGTTATAAAATCCCGTTGCTATGCACGGGTATTCGTCTAGTATTACAAAAGAGAATATAATGCACATGTCAAGGAGTTGACTTTGCTCAAATAACGGGGTGTAGTGGCAGGTCATTATGAAAAAAAATCCGTGAGTCAGTTATGTCTCAGCGTTACATCATTCTTTCTTTTCTCACTCACTCGTTAACTTTCACTCGTATCAGCAAATTACTTCTAACCCGAGTCACTTATTGTTTTCGTATAGATAAGTTTTGATATATATGCTAGGTGATTACAAAAGTAAATTCATGACATAAGGTAATATGTACGTATGGCGAGTTTAAAAGTAACTTACATGAACTGTTGTAAAATTTGATCACCAAACACAAAGTTTAGTATGATTCAAGTAAAATTTGGTTTAAGGGGACAAAATAGTTCCAAAAAACTTAACCAATTCACATGTAATCAATGATAAAATTATACTCGATAGAGGATCTCCTTGTCCAAATGCTTCACTAAAAAACTGTCTCTTGGCGTCAATTAACCGAGTACCTTCAATTCTTTAAAAGATATATGGTGTGTAATGAACACATAAATGATACTAAAGTTTCACTAAACAACATTTAGGTGCTTTATAAAACTTTTCTAAAAGACTATTCAACCTTACAAGTTCATCCCACATAGGTTGAGGAAATGAAATGTTCTTTGCCTATATGCTTCAACATAAATGGATATAATGTGTTTAGAATGGTATTATGTTTAGGTTATACCTTGATTAATGACGTTCGTATATAAAGTGAGACTGAACGTCTTTAAGAAAAGGTTCTCCTGAATTTGTACAAGTTCTTAACTTTTTATGTTAACTTCTTTGTGTTTTTTAAAAAGTACCCCAAAATTTGAATTATAAAGATTAGAGCACATAATTTTGTGTATCTAGATTTTAATTACTTTTCAAAGGTATACGACGTAGTTATATACTTATATCCTAGTTAGCGGTAAATGGTAAGAAAGATAACGATCAATACTATAGATCCTAGTTAGTGACAAATGGTAACATTACGAGTTCTACAGGTAGCAACATTTTGGTCAACCTTCATGACGCAAAGCTAGTTGATTACGAAAAAGGGAACTTTGCAAAACAATTGTTAGCTTTTCTTAAAACCGGTGAACATTCTTTTAAATCGAGTCAACCTGTGCATACTTCCTATGTATTATCTTGAAGTACAATGTGTAGTTGTGTACACACCAGATATCTACTTCCTCAAAATCACTTTAAAATCTAATTGAGTAACACCACAACATTAAGATTACCTAATAGAAATCCAAACAGTACTAAGGTTGATCATAGCAGTTTTAAACACAAATCCAAAATGAACAAATATGATCCAAAATCTCAAAGTTTCACTCAAACCACACAAGTCACGTTCAAAAATAGTCCTTGAACTTTGATGGTTTCCTAATAAACCTCCTAGGTCGCGGAATTGGACCATCATTTGAAACAAGTCCTACATCAGGTTGTCTCGTCGAACGTTTATCAACAGGGGGAGGTCTTGATGTATGAACAGCTACTACATCTTTATATGCTACATCTCCTGCCAAAGATAAATGCCACCACTGACACAGCATCTTCAGCATTCCGCACTGCCGATGAGCTCCCAGAATCTTGGCTGTGAGAGGTACAATGAGGGCACGGGTCTATCTAGAAAAAAAAGGACAACGATAATTAGAATCAGGATTTACTCGAGGTACTACAATGTGAGGCACTAAAATGTAGACATACTAAAATGTGGGCATACTTACATCGCTTGCTTTCAAAGCCTTTAATAAGATCTTTCACCCTTTGACCTTTATACTTTTGGATTGGCGAGGACTATTGGGACTTTTTGTCAGAAAGCTTGGGTTGTATCTCACGTATGCGATTATAAATAACAGCCTAACACAATATACGTTTATTAGTAAGATGATTTGGGTACAAAAGAAATATGGCACGAATCATTTATTTTTATTTTTCGGAGAAAAAGGTGAAGATTTTATTAATAAAAAACTATGATGAGTTACATCAAATAAACACTAAGAGGACAGCTTGAGCGTGATTGGAACAGACCTCCAAGACAGGCATAGGACCCTCGAAAGAGTGTTCACTAATACACCTATTCTTGTCCCGGTCTTTGCAACCCACCAAAGCCCAACGCAGGTGCTGCTCTATGGCTTTGGGCCAGTTTACTGTCTCACATTTCTCTATATCTTCAACCGCCACATCTTAGCCTGTGGGACCCGGCTGGAGTTCGCTTCACACAAGAGCACTTCCTCCATTAGATAAAATATCATAAGCATTTTGAAAATCAACTTTCCCTCATCATCACCTACACTCATCCCCATCAGCATTGCTCGGATATGGTTAGCTAAGATTTTACCTTACGCACCACTAACTAACTCCCCTATAAGTTTAAATAGGTATTGAGGAAAATGTGGACAGGAACTCAGGCCTTCTTCATATTCTTTAAGGCTTATTCAACTATCTCTCATGCCAGTCACTTCGGCAATCTCTTTGGAGCAAAAACTGATAGATGCTTTGCGGGAGTGATGACGACTCTTTCGGGTTGGTTATTTTTGAAAGATCTCCGAAAACAGAGTCCTTCAGCAAGTCAGACTTGTTTTCTTCGAGCTTCAAGTTAGCTATTCTTCTCAGTCCTCCCATAAGTCTTACTTCTACTTGTGCCGTAGACTTGTGTCCTTGTGGCTGAAAAAGGCAAAACCAAACTGACATTAGAGATATCAAGTTTGGTTATGTCATATATATTTAGAGAAAACACAACCAAGGAACCTATTGTAATTTAGGTCAACCCGACTAACCCGAATTCTAAATAGGATCGGGTCTCGGGTATAATAATTATGTTTAACTCGGGTTCGGGTCAACCCGACTAACACGACTAAGATTTTTTTTTTTTTTTTTTTTTTTTTTTTTTTTTTTTTTTTTAATTTCTACTTAGAGTGAAAAAAGTTTTTCTTTTTTTTTTTTCTTTTTTTTTTTTTTTTTTTTTTTTAATTTTACCTATATTCGGGTTGACACAAACCCAACTGACCCGACCCAACTTGGACCCGACCTGAGTTGACCCGAACTCGAGTAACCCGAATTCAACTAAGCTGTCGACTTCTCACAAGACAATCAATGTGACAGCTGAGATGATCAATGAAACGACCGCGCAACAAGCACCTGATCAGGTAACATCCGATTAGAGCTCTGAATCATCTATATTATTTTACGGAGATTTATGTTTAAAGGGGTGTTTGTTTAGATTAAATAGATGTGGCTTATTTAAGGGTGGCCCATTTTTATTAGTTTGAGTTCATTTAAGGGTGGCCCATTTTTATCCGTATCCGAGTTGGCCGATTCGTGTCTGATTTGACTGACTTATTTCGATTAATCTGCTTGTTGACCGATTCTTGACCAAACCGATTAATAAGGCCGAATAATAAAAATCAAGGCGGTTAATCTCCACCTAGCACCGATTAATCGGCCGCCTAGGTTGATGTTTGCAACTAGGGGTGGGAATCGGGCTAGGTTGATCGGGTTCGGGTCAAACGGGTCGGGTCCAACTCGGGTTGAGGCTAAAAATAAGTTAGCCGATCCCGACACTAGTTGAATTCGTGTTACTCGAGTTCGGGTCAACTCGGGTCAGTTGGGTTTATGTCAACCCGAATATAGGTAAAAAAAAAAAAAAAAAAACTTTTTTTTTCACTCTTTTTAATGTAAATTATATAAAATTTATATTAAAAAATATTGAAAATATACTCCCTCCGTCCCATATTAAGTGTGCACAATGAAATCTTGGGGTGTCCCAAATTAAGTGTCCATATTGTATTCCAACCAATGATATGAGACTTTAGTGGGCAAAAATGATATTTGATTGGTGGAAAAAGTAGTTAGTTGAATTTTCTAAAACTTTGTGCATTCAAAAAATACACTTAATATGACGAAGCGAGTAAAAAAAAATCTTAGCCGGGTTAGTCGGGTTGACCCGAACCCGAGTTAAACAGAATTATTATACCCGAGACCCGATCCTATTTAGAATTCAGGTTTTTCGGGTTGACCCGAATTACAATAGGTTCCTTGGCTGTGTTTTCTCTAAATATATATGAGATAACCAAACTTGATATATCTAATGTCAGTTTGGTTTTGCCTTTTTCAGCCACAAGGACATAAATCTACGGCACAAGTAGAAGTAAGACTTATGGGAGGACTGAGAAGAATAGCTAACTTGAAGCTGGAAGAAAACAAGTCTGCTGAAGGATTCTGTTTTCGGAGATCTTTCAAAAATAACCAACCCGAAAGAGTCGTCATCACTCCCGCTAACTCCCTTGTACAGATCATACGATGCTCATAAAGGTGTCTTTGTTTTCAATGACGAAGCATCTTTCATTTTTTGCTCCAAAGAGATTGCCGAAGTGACTGACATGAGAGATAGTGGAATAAGCCTTAAAGAATATGAAGAAGGCCTGAGTTCCTCTCCGCATTTTCCTCAATACCTATTTAAACTTATAGGGGAGTTAGTTAGTGGTGCGAATGGTAAAATCTTAGCTAACCATATCCGAGCAATGCTGATGGGGATGAGTGTAGGTGATGATGAGGGAAAGTTGATTTTCAAAAAGCTTATGATATTTTATCTGATGAAGGAAGTGCTCTTGTGTGAAGCGAACTCCAGCCGGGTCCCACGGGCTAAGATGTGGCAGTTGGTTGAAGATATAGAGAAATGTGAGACAGTAAACTGGCCCAAAGCCATAGAGCAGCACCTGTGTAGGGCTTTGGTGGGTTGCAAAGACTGGGACAAGAACGGGTGTATTGGTGAACACTCTTTCGAGGGTCCTATGCCTGTCTTGGAGGTATGTTCTAATCAAGCTCAAGCTGTCCTCTTAGTCTTTATTTGATGTAACTCATGATAGTTTTTTATTAATAAAATCTTCACCTCTCTCAGAAAATAAATAAATAAATAAATGATTCGTGCCATATTTCTTTTGTACCAAAATCTTCTTACTAATGAACGTATATTGTGTTAGGCTGTTATTTGTAATCGCATACGTGAGATACAGCCCAAGCTTTCTGACAAAAAGTCCCAAGAGTCCCCGCCAATCCAGAAGTATAAAGGTCAAAGGGTGAAAGATCTTGACATTGTATTAAAGGCTTTGAAAGCAAACAATGTAAGTATGCCCACATTTTAGTATGTCTACATTTTACTGCCTCACATTGTACTACCTCGAGTAAATCCCGATTCTAATTATCATTGTCCTTTTTTTTCCAGATTGACCCGTGCCCTCATTGTACCTCTCGCAGCCAAGATTCTGGGAGCCCAGATTCTTGCAGCTCATCGGCTGTGAAGAATGCTGAAGATGTTGTGTCAGTGGTGGCAGAGATTGCCAATTTATTTGTGTTAGGAGATGTAGCTGATAAAGATGTAGTAGCTGTTCGTACATCAAGACATCCCCATGTTGATAAACGTTCGATGAGACAACCTGATGCAGGACGTGTTTCAAATGATGGTCCAATTCCGCGACCTAGGAGGGTTACTAGGAAACCATCAAAGTTCAAGGACTATTTTTTAAAACTATATGTATCATCAACTTGTTATGTTGTATGAAGCTTTGTATGTTTTATTAATTTGTATAATGTGTATAATAACATGTACTTTTCATTTTAGGGTATTCAAAATAACATTAATTAGTGTGTTTAATTATTTCATATGGATTATGTTGTAGCTTATTTAAATTGTACATTATAAAAAATTTATTGTACTTTTTAGTAAGTGGTGTTTAAATTGGTTGTATTTAATTTGGTGGATATATTTTTAATTGGTTGTATAATGTGAATAAATAATTGTACTTTTAAGTAATGAGGTGTTTTAATAAGAGTATTAATTACATCATTTTTCTCTCTCATATGACCAAGTGTTGAAAACTCTAACTATTTACTTTGAATATTTTTCCTAGTATAGATAACTCACTATATTTTGACGTGAAACTAGAGCCCAACTTTCACTTTTTAAAGACTTACCATTGGGCCATCACAATGGGCTATCCTATGTAGCTGGACTGTCTACATAGGCACAAATCCGGCTTTGCATAACACTCAGTGACTCGGTCATTGGTTTACAACAAAAACCCACCTTTCTTTAAATTTCTTTATTCCAGAAAAAAACAAAAGAAAAATATTGACCAATGAGTTTGGTGGTGACCTCGAAGACAACAACAACAACAACGATGATGTCATCCAAGTCTACTAAGAAGAAGAAGACGACGAAGACGAGAGTTACGAAATGATGATTGGCAGAGGAGATGACGTCATTGAAGGCAGGATTCGTTACGGCGGCGGCGGCAGACGGTTCAACCGCCGTGGAGGAGGAGAAGTTAAGATGGATGATGCTGGCTTCTTTAACTCTTTTGAAGATGACTTTGATGATCAGGATCTGCTTTAATTTTTAATCTCTAGGGTTTATTTATTTATTTCTATTAGTAATTTACAAAACAATGCCTTATTCTCTATGGATGATACTTATTAATTATAGTCTTTTTTTTTTTTTTTTTTTTTTTTTTTTTTTTTTTTTTTTTTTCCTATTGGTTGATTTGTGAAATTGGGGAAAAAGGTATTTTTTATTTTTTTGGCTTTAGAAGAAGGATATTGTAGATGATTCTATGTGCGTAATATTTATTTGCTATAATAATAGTCCTCTGACTATCTATATCCTGTAAACCAAGATAATCTCGATGTTAAATGTGGAACACGTTAGCGGAGAACTACAAAGAGCAGACATCTTAACGAAAGCTTTACCAAGACTCAAGTTTACAACTATGAGACAAATGCTCGGAGTTCAAGACCTTGGACAAAGCAACGATCAAGATTAAGGAGGAGAATGTAAACCAAGATAATCTCGATGTTACTTTGTGGAGAAACGTGAAGGACCAAATTTGTAGAAACAAAACTCTACAACCGCTAGTTAGTTAAAGTAGTTATTAGTTAGTTATTTCTGGACAAAACTCGAAGGGTCATGTCGATTCATGCATACCTATTCGAATGGTTGTGATGGTTGGAATGCAACCTTTCACAAAGTATATATACATATGAACTTGTAACTTTACATTGGTTAGACAAATATATATAAGTTATCTTTAGTTATTTTGTTTACAAATCTTATTTGACTCAACCATAAAACCGTACACATTCATATACACGGCTGGGACAACAAATGGTATCAGAGCTATGGCTCTCGACCATGGGATTTGCCAACATCAATGATCAATGGAGGTTTTCACACTGGAAGATATTTGCTCAGGGAAACACCCAAGCGTGTTTATCAATGGAACACAAGGAAGACAAGCATCTCTCCCAAAGGGAAAGAAATGCTTCTGAAAGAGGTCTTGGAGAACAAAGCATACAACAATGACAAGTTGAAAGAAAACCAGAAAGAAGAGAAGATGAAAACAAAGAGAGAAAAGAAATCAAGATGTTATATCTGTAAAGAGAAGGGACATGCCTTCTGGGCGTGTGGAACTAGGAAACGAATTGCAGTTGCATAATTAAATCAAGAATTGTCCACTACATCAAATATTCTTGAAGAAGAAGCAAAATACCTAGAGATTGTTCATGTTATTGGAGATTACATGGTAGAAGGAACAAACTTGAAAACTTGGAATGAAGTTTGGTACGTTAGTAATCAGTACAAGTTCCATCTATGTCCAAGAAGAAAACTATTCAAGAAGATTAAATACAAATTCAAGATGATTGGGAAAGAGGAGACAGAGAAGAAATTTATATTCTCATATGGAATCGGTCATGTTTCGATTGTCACAGAAGATGGAGAAGTGATAATACCAAACGTTCAATATGCACTAGAGGTATCTCTAAACATTCTCAGTTATGATTTATTGGAAGAGCAAGGGTATATGGTGAATACAGAAAACAACGTGCAAAATCAAATACATGTTTGATGAGGGATGGACTGGAAAGAAAGAGGGAATGAACACAGAAGATTTGGATCAGATATGGGGGCCAAAGCATGTAATAGCAGAACACAACAGATACTTGGATGATTACTTTGAATCTTTGGATCCTAAAGAAGAGTGCTCCCTGGTTAAAGGATTGGATGATCTGAATGTTGACAGAGATGATGAGCATGATTATATAGATGATGACTATATAAGTTGGAATGGTACACTCTATGCATTAAAAGTTAATTCATACAATAGGTTTTTATCTTTCATGAATTTACTTAAAAAGGATAGTATTGTGTACAAAAATTGGGAAGTGTTCAGTAGAAAGTTTGTGGACATGCTAAAATGGTTTTACTTGGTGTATCTAAATTATGATTTGTTGGATGAGATACCACCAAAAATTAGAGTGATTAAAATGGATTTGCTGGCCTTACACAAATCAGTGGATAGCCTTGGAGGCTATGTGGCAGTCACATTAAGTGGCAAATGAGGTTTGGTTGCACAAATGCATGGTCTGACAACCGGGGATGGAGAGGCAACAAAAGATTGTTTCACAAAGTTCATAGATATGGTTCTGGTATACCAAGACATTGCTCAAGTGCCATGGACAGAGAAAGCACAAGAAGAGAAGGGTGAAAGCAGTTGGACTGCAGAAAAGAACAACCCACAAGGCTTTGAAGGTTCAACAGGTAGATCAGTTAGGGATGGGTACACAGAAGAAGAGGTGAACCGGCTTGGTGTTAGAGATGCAAGCAATGAAGATCAGAATGATGAAGGTTCAAGCAATGGAAGTAGCAGTGACGTTGATGTCATTGTGTGAAGGAAAAGAAGCACTCACAAGAAACTTTGATACTAAAGCATTAGGAGGGAGATGTAGACCTTGTAATGCTTCATATCACAAGTTTGGAAGGAAAATCATTTACAGTCTAAGTATAAGTCTATTAAAACTTTAGTATATGTATTATTTAGTTAAGTTTGGGTCGAATATTAATGTTGTATGGGTTGAATAATGTTTGACAGTTAAATTAGTTATGTGACAGTTATTTGCCAAAGGATGCAACGTTTGGAAATAACTGTCAATAGACAGTCATGTCGTTTAGGAAAGAGTTGTGACTCTACACTATGTATAAATATGTTTTCTTTCAGAAAACATAAAAGCTCTTTTTCGTTTTATATAATAAAAGTCCATATTGTTATAGTAACATTGTTATTCTTATTGTATCTTTACTGCACACGACACAAACACAAATCTCACAGAAATCATGGTTAATTACAAACACATCTTGCATTCAAAAAATGTTGGCAAACGTCCTGTGAACAATTGGCATCAAGAGCCTTGTTGGAACACCTCTCGTTACACCATCAAAACAGAACCAGAAAACCAAGAACTTTGTATCGAGACAGAAACCAAAAACCCACGCTGAAAAACTTGTTTTTTCAGGAACAACGCACACCCTTGATCCTTGTTAACATTAGAAGGGTTGCCTAGATAACTTAGGGACATAAGAAAGTCGTATACAACTTTCTTTGTGTCGAAATTTGCAAACAGGAAGGACACCGAACCAAAAGTGGTGCCTTGGTTTGTTGTGATTATTCGTACGAGACAACAAAACCAGAAAAGAGGGTGAAAACAATTTGTTTAGAAGATTTCTTGTTATCAACAACAAGAACGCACTTGTTGGTTTTACTACAACGCAACAAGGGAAAAAGAAAGACGTCGAAGGAGTTTGTGTATCGTTACCGTGATACACAAGAAAGAAAAGGAAGCGCAGAAACATTAAAAGGCGTTGCTTGGAAGATTGAAGGTATACCGAATAACAAAACAATCAAGGATTGTTTGGACGTTGGCAATACAAAGAGCAGCAACAATATTGAAGAATACGCGACTTGATCACTCGCTACACAAAATACTGATTAGGGTATTAAGATTGTTGACATACGGTGTGGACAAAAGAAAAGAACGAAAGGAAGTATTGTGAAACAACGTGACATAGGAGACAAGCAACAGCGGAACGACAAACAAAAATCACTTTTGTTTAGACGTTGGTAGAATACCGTAGGGTATTAAGGAAAAGAAAAGAAGAAGGAAAGCAACCGGTTTGCTGTTTTGGCAGAAAATACTGCGGGTATTTTTTGAAAGAAAAGACTTGGAACAAAGAAAACAACGACAACAATTTGAAGTTGATCGTGGCCAAAAAACACTTACGGTGGATTTGGAGGATAGCCGAGATATAACAAGGATCTAAGGCACGTAGTAGGAACCAAGTCAAGAAAGAAAAAGGAAGGAACAACGTGAAGTTTGGTTACTATACAAATCAGCCGAACTTGGAAGGAGACGTGGAAAGAAATAGCATGGTTGATATAACTCTAAGTATCGACACACAAGTGGGAACATCATTGTGTTTTAAACACAACATACGAGGTCACAAAATTCATCATTTGGATTTCATTTATACTTTATAGTATAGATATTTTTTCACATTATTAGGAAATCCCGAGAACTATATATTGATCCCGTATTACTAGGATTCCCGGATAACTATTTTTGTTCCCCGTAGTTGTAGGATATACCATACTGGTTAGATTTCCCATACAAATTAAAAAGGTGAAGATTGTAAACACATCTAGGATGTCGGGTGGAGATGATGACACCAATATCAATAACACTATAGTAAAACCCATTACACCCTTTACACAATATCAATGCCCTAAACTCAAGACCACAAACTACAAATTAAAAGGTGAAGATTGTAAACACATCTAGGATGTCGGGTGGAGATGATGACACCAATATCAATAACACTATAGTAAAACCCATTACACCCATTACACAATATCAATGCCCTAAACTCAAAACCACAAACTACATTGTTTGGGCTATACAAATTAAGGTTATATTAGAGGCACATGGTTTATGGGAAACTATAGAACCTAAGGAAAACACCCAATTAGATGATAAGAAGGATAAGGCAACTATTGCCCTCCTATATCAAGCGGTGACCGAGGATGTGATATTACAAGTAGCAAGTTGTAAAACTGCAAGAGAATTATGGGAATCATTGAAAAGGAGACACGTTGGAGGAGAAAAAGTGCAACAGGCACGATTACAATCACTAATGATAGGATTTAATGCCCTTCAAATGAAGGATGCAGAAACAGTGGATGCATTTACGAACAAACTAAATGGTTACGCCACGAAGGCTAAAGAATTAGGAAAAACAATGGATGAATCACTTTTAGTACGAAAACTATTAGACTCCACACCATATAGGTTCATTCAGATAGTAGCATCCATAGAGCAGACAAGTGATCTAGATGATATCACCTTAGATGAGATCACTGGAAAATTAAAGGCATTCGAGGAAAGGATAAAACTCCGAAAGGGAGGACAAGTAGAAAGCCAGGATAACCTATTATTCGCACAAGGCGAACACTCTAGATATAAGAAACGTTTCAACAAGAATAGGGGTAGATCAAACTATACACGAGGAAACTGGCAGAATAAAGGAAATACAGATAACTCGAATGGAGAAAATTCAACTCACAATGACAAGAACAATAAGAATAGAAGTGAGTGGAAGAAGAAAGTAAAATGTTTCAATTGCGGGAAAAATGGACATTTTAAGAAAGAATGTAGAAGTAAACCAACAACTCAGGAACAATCAAACCTTATCTATAAAGACGATGAACCATCACTATTAATGACTAAACACAAAGAAGTATTGTTAAATGAAGGACAAATACAACCCGGAAAGTATGCTACAACAGATGCTAGCATATGGTATTTAGATAATGGTGCAAGCAACCATATGACGGGAGCGAAGAGTCATTTTAAAGATATAGACGAAAATATCACTGGACTCGTTCGTTTTGGAGATGGATCGTATGTAGAGATAAAGGGTAGAGGTTCTATATTACTAGGATGTAGAAACAAGGAGCAAAAGATCATATCAGATGTTTACTACATACCAAACCTCAAGAGCAACATACTTAGTCTAGGACAGCTTACTGAAATAGGTTGTAAGATCATCATGGATGGGAACAAGCTGACTTTGTATGATAAGAATAAGAAGTTTTTGATGAAGGTAGAAAGGTCGAAAAATAGACTTTACAGTATTAGACTACAGATAGAAGCACCTATATGCCTCTTAGCAAATGTGGATAACCAAGCATGGTTATGGCACGCTAGATTAGGTCATCTGAACTTTGATGATATCAACAAGATGACAAGAAAGGGTATAGTAGAAGGAATACCAAGAATAAATCATATTGGACAAGTATGTGATGCATGTTTATTAGTGATGACGTGTGAATCGCACCAGGTTTTACCTCTCAAGGGATCTTGAGAAGCTTACAACCCCCACCAGGCAGTGTACCTGATCGTTGTAGTATAGTATAGTGACAAGTACCGGGGGATTGATCGTTCAGCTTAGGAATAGTGTCGCTAGGATTAAAAAACCTAAATACTAGTTCTAAAGGTGAGGGATGATTATTTTTGTATTTTATATTTTTTTAGAAAGCAAGTAAAAATCTCGGGTTTGAAGGATTTGGGCGGAATTAGTTGCTAATCAACTAACCCAATACTAAAGATGCAATCAAAATAAAATACTAGAAAAGAAAATAAACTAAATTATACTAAAGTTGTGAGCAATAAGTGGAGAAAGTGTGTTTACTTAGATTTCACTACTCCCTAGACATCTTTTACATGTTAATTACTTGTTATAATTGCATGGATGACGGATCGTATTCCTTAATACCATTCATGGGGTGGCACACTTAACTCCCCAATTCTATGAGCTCTTATCTCCTCCTATACCATGCCCAACACAACCATAGGGATTATAAACAATGGCTCATGCATTAAATACAACCAATAAAGACCTAGTGCGCGTCGGTTCATGTTTCTTAAGACGTTCAAGCATGTTACCAATTGGAGATCTGCCAGTTTTCTTAAGCCTAACATATAAATCATTCATCCAAGACAAGTATAAACAAGTAATCAACATATAATTAACATCTAGGTTTCATTAGATCCAAGCAAACACAAGATAGATCTAGCCTAGCATGATGGAATTAAGACAAGAACAAGATATAGACAACCAACACATAGACATATTGATTGAATTAAAAGAACACTAATCTCAATTACACATGAAAGGTATCAAGGGCTTGGAACCCTTGAAAAACCTGTAAAATTCGCACCAAGTTCGTACTTAGGGTTTCTCCAAAACTTCTCTCTTTTTAATGTGAAAATTAGAAAACTATATATAGGAAAAGGGGTCTGACGGCGTCAAGACTAAACTTGTGACGCCGTCACCTCGCCGCCAAAACTCTTCTCGGACTGCCTTGATCTACATTTGACGCTAATCATTTCCAGGCCGTCATGACTTTTACTCTTGATGCCCTACTTCGTGACGCCGTCAAATCTGTACTGGATCGTCATGGAATTTTGCTCTTGACGCCGTCAGGGAGTTACTCTTGATGCCGTCACCTACTGTTCCCAGCATGGAAAATTAAGACTTTGGCGTTTTCTTCACTTTTATGCTCCAAAAACGTCCGAATTGCTTCCTTTTCCAGATTTCACTCCCAAATTACCTAAAATCACAAAAGGAACGATTTAGGGCAATATTTGATCAAATAAATTCAATTCCGGGCTTAAATGACCCCCTAAAAACGAATCATTTTTCGCCTCATCATATACCCTTACACTTGAGATTTGCTTGTCCTCAAGCAAATGCGCTTTTATTCTAGTCAAAATACAAGTTAGGGGTCATTTAACACTAATATAAAAGTAATTACAACAAATAATCGTTCCACTAAAGACCAATAGACAAGCACGGAGGTCATACACTAGCACCTCACAAATAGTGTTTAGATACTCACATCTCTCGGGTGTAATAAAATGTAAATTACAATATGGAAATGGAAGATATCTCTCACTACCTGTCATAGCAAAATAGATTACCATAGGCTTGGTAAAGGATCAAACCTCCACCACATGGCGTAAGCACCTAGGATAAACTATTAAAGAGGTCTTTTAAAGGGTTGTAACGTTAGGTGTAGGGATATGAAATACACGGTTTTGTTGGATAAAGGAAGTTTTACTGGTGGCGAGTTAACAATCTTAGTTAATTACATGTACAATATGGCGTTGGTAAGCCAAGACTAGACTCGACTTAAGCTAATAAATGAAAAATAACAAAAATATAAAATGAACATAGAATGAAACGGGATGGTAGTCCGTATGTTTTTTCTCTTTTTCTTTTTCTATTTTTTTTTTCTTTTTCTTGATTTTTCCGAATTTTTTTTTTTTTTTTTTTTTTTTTTTTTTTTTTTTTTTTTATATATACACTCTTACCCTACCATCCAAAATAATACATTATAGGGAATTAATATTTCCCTTACACTTGAATTTTTACATACTTTACAATAAACTAATCTAGTGACTCGAATTAGGAAAATCAAAACACTTGGAGCACTTTTAAGATTAACGCACATATGGGGGTAATATATAATGTTCTTCCC